>NDGM011078941.1:0-13429 GCA_002564305.1 Octomys mimax | reverse complement strand
AAAAAAAAATTTAAATTAAAATAAAACATTTAAAAAAGAGTTGAACCAGAATTCACAATGAGGTGGGTAACTCCAGAGCACACACTCTTAATGTCTTCACTGATGCCTGCTCCTTATTATTGATTCAGCTAAACAAATGTTGAGCAACTTCTGTGTGCCAAACTCTGTTCCTGTTGGTGGAGACAGCGCAGCGGTCACACAGGCCAGGCCCAGATTCCAGTGGAGCTTACACTCTAGAGGGAAGGGTCCGAAACAGGGAATGAAGGACACAGAAGGAGAAGAGCACACTTGCCTGATCTGCTCTTTGGTAATTATGGTTAACCACTGAGAAACCACTCACCTGTTCCAAAGGGGCTACAACCCTTTAAATCCACGAGCAAAGTATATGAGTTCCAATCTCTAATCCACGACAATGCTTGTTAGTACCTGAATTCTTATTGTAGCTACAATGAGTGTCATTTTTAATTTCAGATGGGTGATAATTTCTTCTGAAACAAAACTACTGGTTAATGTCATGAATCAAGCAGATTGAGGTGGGGTAAGAGCCCTAAGCTTTACAGCCTGGACTGAACTTCTTACAGCTGTGGGGCTCCCCCTTTGTACTTTGTGCGGACAATGAGCCCCTCAGTGTCTGACATACCCAGCAGCTATTTGGGGACAAGTTTCTTAGATGGTCATTAAACGATCAATCAGGTTAGCTCAGCCCTGCCTCACTTGCTTTCCTCCCTGCTGTGTCAGTGAAATCCGAGGTCCAACTGTCCTCTGTCCTGCGGCCCCCAGAAAGCCGAGGGAAAGGCATGTGCTCATTTTCCTTCTTTTGCAAAAGTTTGCATTTACAAGGGTCATCACCCTTTAAGACAAAAGCTGATCACTATTGTATTAGATTTTAACAAGAAAAAAGAAGGTCATTGCATCTTAAGTGGCTTAGATCAGATTTGGGGTCATTTTAAGTTAAAGAAATGTATGACAATAATTTATGTATCAGGTATACTTTTACATCTCAAATGCAACTTTAATTCAAAAAATATGTTCTAACTCAGGAATATTGATTTTTAAAATCTGCCCTAAAACAAATAAATGGTATATAGACAGTAAGTGACATAGACACTTAGCACCTAGAGGACGCACAATACATGATGTTACTAACTTATAAAACTGCCAGAATAGCTGACCTCACACAACGTACTTTCTGGAAGAGAGAGTACTTCAAGCAAAGCTGATCTCTAATAAGAACAATGAACTGGCTATACATTTGGAATTCCCCATTTTTCTTTGTTCTGATGAAAGTATTACCTTTAACTCAATAGAACATCCAAGCATGCTTGTTATTAAACATCAACAAGAGAGTAAAATGGAATTAAAACCCTGGCTTCGTGCTATTTTATGAATGAGAGAACATCAAGAAAATGGAACTGAAAATTCCTACTTGAATTGTTTAGATAGAAGTCACATAAAAGTCTTGTTTCATGCTTTTTTACTTAGTGCTTTTGTTTTACAACTATTTTTTTCTTCTTGGGAACTCCCATTGACTCCAATTTAAATAAATAAGGCCTGTTTTGAGATTTCCTGCCTTGGGAAGGCACTACTGAAATGCCTCAGTACAATAGTTTTTCCACATGTGGATATGTAAAATACCTCATATTGCTTTGACAATTCTGCAGCTTTTGACTTAACACTATATTAGAATAATACTTAAAATAACTTGTGCCTTTCATCTGAAGATTTCACAAAACTTGGAGTCATGAACAGAGCACCTCCCTGCCCTCCCCCCTCCAAGGGCCATAAAAGTATACACTTCTGTTTGCTGAAAACATTAAGGTAAGAAGATTAAGAATTTTTTTACACAGGAAAAGACATTTAAGATAATCTCTGGGCCACCAGTTCTCAAAATGGGATCTTCAGACAACATGCAAACTTTGAAATGCATATTCTTAGGCCTCTTCTGGAATAATTGAACCAGAATCTTGGTGAAGGAGACAAATGGTTTTTAACAAGCCCTCCCAGTGACCCCAGACATGGTAAATGTTAAGATCCACAGATTCAGGCCAACCCTCTTGTTTTACAGCTGAAGTATCTAAGCCACAAGTTTAAGATTTGCCTAAAATTGTAAACATCAAATTGTAATTAGAATCCAAATCACTTAATGTCAATTATAGTAGCTCCAGTGTGCAAGCTTAAACACAAAGCAACTCTCAGCTCTTTTTTTTTTTTCCCCCTTCAATCTACCTTGATTAACTACACTTATTTCAGTGTTCTGCATTTCAAACCTTACTGGAATCAGCAAAGAGAAACTAAGTGATCCTTTCTTGCTCAGTCATTTTCTAATTCTGTTTATTTCCCCTAACTCCACCTACATGACTTGATGTAGGGTAAGCACAGTTCTGAGTTTAGACAGTAGAGAGTTCAGTTCTAGTCCTGGATCTAACCACTAAGTGCTTTCAGACACATGCCCTGCTTACAGCATTTATAAACACAAGACAGTTGGACTCCATTGAATTAGAATTTAAGGCTCTCCATAGTTCACAAGTTTCATTATTACTTGACCCTGACTTCTACACAAATTCTATTTTCATCTCCATGCCAGATAGAATAAATTCATTCCTTGATGATGAGAAAATCTGGATTCCAGTGCTTTTATTTTATATTCTTCTTCTTTCCCAAATCTTCCAATGGTTAATGCGCTGTTATTGCTTAATAAGGGTTAAACTATGATTTGGTCATAGTTATGAAAGCAGAACCTAAAGAAGGAATCAAACTATTCAGGAGAAGAAGACACACAAAAAGTAAACCACTGAGCACTTTAACTTTCTCAGGAATGGAAATTTAATATGCTTGGAAGTTCTGCCTAAATTAATATTCTCATAGTTTAGATTTGGCTATGAACTGTAAAAATGCAATAGCATTTTTTAAATTATTGAAAGCAAATAGGGTTATATTTTAAAACATTGGCAGGATGGACTGCTTTTTGATATGTTTGTGTGTCCTCATATATGTGTTTAGACGGACTATTCAATATATAGGTGCCATTTTTATGTAAATAACTTACAGCTTCACTGTAACTGAACAGAAATAGTTGAGGAAACACAATCAGGTACACTTCCAAGAAAGCCATAGCAACACCAGCAGGGAGGACTATAGTCCAAGAACTATGATTCCAGTGCTCCCTGATCATACTCTCAGACCAATAATCTGGCTGGGACATCAATGTCCAGAGCACTGATGTACTTCTGTCCCTCCCATGAGGAGAAGCCCATCATAAATCAACTCTTATTTTTCTATCTCTTCTTATAAATCTACCAATGATCATCACTAACACAGCAAGATCATTTTCTGAGAAAGATGAAAAGTAACTCCATTGCTGACTATCAATTTTCCATCCATCAGTGATAGACATTGCTTTCTAACTTAAACACAAGTCCAAGGTCATCAGTTCCTTCTGGATTTTAAATTTCCGTGTCAGAAAGCATTTTCAAGGACAAAAACCTTAGCAGGGACAGAAATAAGTTAGTCACTTCTCAAGTGCCTAAATTAAAATGGAAAGCATGTGAAAGAAAGGAAAAAAAATAGGAGTACTTCAGGAATTTTCACAAGTTGTTCCATTAAACTATAGAAATTTATAGAAAAGGAAGACTGTGAAATTGGTATTACAGTGAATTAAATTAACTTTTTTATTAAGTGACATAAAAATGCTTATGAATTACATTTTATTTTGTGTTTTGCTGTCTTCATTTTTTTTCTTTTGATACAAGATCTCACTATGTGGTTCAGATTGGCCTTGAATTCACTATGTAGCCCAGGCTGGCCTCAAACTCAAGGCAATCTCCTGAATCAACCTCCCTAGTATTAGGGTTATGGCATGCATTATATTTGATTTTCTTTTTTTCTTTTAAGGAGAGAAAAAAGATAACAATAAAACAGTTTTAAAACATATTTGTAAGAGAGTTATAATAATTAATGCATAGAGTATAAGATATAGGCATGACACATTGTCCAAATAATATTAGCCCCAACCTTTCAGTGAAACTATGTAACTGTATAACTATCTTAACTACCTTGTGTATAGATATGTTTTCTTTTTCCTTTTCTTCCTTCCCTCTCTCCTTCATCACAGTTCATCTTTTCTCTTGAGCAGTTTCTTCCCAATTCACAATATCTGTTGTACCCTTTGGAGCTTATTTGGTTATTCAATTTCTCACATTAGTGAGGCAATACAATGTTCATAAGCATGAGTCTGATTTATTTCACTTACAAGTGTGGTCCCAAATTACATCCATTTACCTATAAAAGTCTCCAGTGTATCCTTCTTTATAACTGAGTAGCACTCTATTATATATAAAAACCACATCATTTTTATCCGTTCCTCAGTTGATGGGCATTTAGGTTGCTTCCAAGCTGTAGGTATCACAAATTGTGCCACAAGTGCAAGGTCCTGAATTCGATGCCCAGTATCCAAAAAAAAAAAAAGCAAACATGGGTGCATGTATACTGCTGTAGTATGATGTTTTCAATTCTTCTGGGTAGATACCCAGAAAGGGAATAAAGCTGGATTGAATGGGACCACTAATCCTAGCTTTTTTATTTTTATTTTTATTTTTTTACATATTTAGTACACGGTCTACAAGGTCTACAGGGCCTCACTGCACAGATCAGACTCGTAGTGATCCTCCTGCTTTCAGCTTCCCAAGTGCTGAAATTGCAGGGGCATGCGACAAGCCCAGTCTCATTCACCATCTCAGTGCGCTCCGGGGGTAGGGCCAGCCCAGAACCCCAGTCCCCTGGCGCTTGCCTAAGCAGGCGCTTTAGTCTGCTGAGCTATCTGGCCAGCCCTAATCCTAGCTTTTTAAGAGACCTCCAGACTAATTTTTACAGTGGTTGCACCAATTTACACTCCTACCAACAGCAAAGAAGGGTTCCTTTTTCCTCACAGCCCTACCAACATTTGCTATTGGTTGATTTTTTTGATGATAACCATCCTTCCTGAGGTGAGATGGAATCTCAGCATTGTTTTAATTTGCATCTCTCGACTGATGTTGAATATTTCTTCATGTATTTATTTGACATTTGTATTTCTTCATCTGAGACATGTGTACTCATCTCAGATTCCCATCTTGGATTGGGTCTTTGAATTTGAGGGCTCTGATCTTTTAAAAATTCTTTATATGTTCTAGATAGAAGTCCTTTGCCTGAGGGACAATTGGCTATCATTTTTTCCCACTCTGTGCTTAGACTCTGTTGGTAATTTCCTTTGTTGTTCAAAAGTTTGTGTTTTTTTTTTTGTTGTTTTTTTTTCTAAATAAAGCTCCCACTCTAAAATCGGGAACAGGACAAAGATGTCCACCACTCATATTCAATATAGTTTGGGAAACATTAGCCTAAACAATTAGGCAAAAGAAAAAAAATAAAAATAAAAATAGGAAAAAAGTTAAATTATCATTATTTGCAGATGATATGATAGGTTACTAAGAAGACTTCAAAGACTCCTGTAGAGTTTTGGAAAACTTATAGATTTAATATCCAAATTCAGTAGTGTGGGGCCAGGGAGATAGCTCAGAGGACTAAAGCACTGCTTAGGCAAGCTTAGGCAAGTGCAGGGACTGCGGTTTGATCCCCGGCACCACATGCTGTGCCAGTCCCACCCCCAGAGCCCGCTGAGCTGGCCAGAGTCTGGGTGGGGTGGCTGAAAACAGGAGGATCACTATGAGTCTGGGCTGCATAATGAAACCCTGTAACAACCAAATGCATGTAAAAAAATAATAACAGACAGCAACCATTGAAGAACAGTAGCCATGGCCCTCTGCTATCCCATGGCCATGGGTCTCAAAAAGGGCCACAAGGTGACTAAGAATGTGAGCAAACTGAGGCACAGCTGCCACCGCGGACCCCTTACCAAACACACCAAGTTCGTGCAAGACATCATCCAGGAGTTGTGCAGCTTCGCGTCCTGTGAGTGGCATGCCATGGAGCTGCTCAAGGTCTCCAAGGACAAATGTGCCCTCAAGTTCATTAAGAAAAAGGTTAGTACACACATCCATGCCAAAAGGAAGCGTGAGGAACTGAGCAACGTGCTGGTCACCATGAGGAAGGCCTGAGCCCCTCTGAAATAAAGCTTTGCAGAAAGACCAAAATAAAAAAATAATAATAATACCAAATTCAGTAGTGTGGCAGGATACAAGTCAACCCTCAAAAAATCAATCACATTCCTGTACATATTTTATTTCCTTATAGAAAGAAACAAAGAATTATAAAGTACATTTAATTCATTTGATGACAACATCCAAAAATATAGACATTAAGAAAATAAAGGTACCTGTTTTCATGGTGCTGTTATGCAGGGTTACTGAGCAAAGAAAATTTCCTAGAAGAAAAACAGAAGTTTAAAGCAGATTTTTAGGATAAAAATATTCTATGCACACCATATGCTGTGAAGATATTTTTAAATGGCTAAAAAGAGAGAATGAGCTAGGTATTTCAGTTTCTCAAAATACATCCTCATTGAGAACTGGTGCTGTACATCAAAACACTGCATGCTGTTCTTATTTGTTCTTATGAAACCCATGGCCCCCTGGAAAGGCAGCTTGCACATGGATTGGGCCACATGGCTGGGGACCTGCTCCAGCCCTTTGTCTGCAGCCCAGAGCAGGCTTAGACCAGTCCTTTCCCGCCAGATGCCCTCGGAGTCCTGAGGCAGCTCCCTGAGTGCTGCTTTCGGTCAACTCTTGTAACTGTAACATGGCTTTTGTTTGGTTTTGTTTCTGTTTTCATGGAACTTTTGTTGGTTTTGGACTCAGTAGAGAGAGATCTCTGTTTGGAATGAAACTGTTGACTTAAAAAAAAAATACTTCAAGGGGATAAAAATCACTGAATCCTGGAGTGAGGAAAGACCTCAGAAGTGGGAGTGCTCCGCCCTCCTCAGCCTTCACAGTGGCAGTGCTCCCCACACTGTCCTTCCCCAATGGGAGCCCACCCCTGCCACAGGTCCTTGCCCCAGGGTCATGTCCTTTCCTGCTTCACCTGGAGACATCGTCCACAGAGGAATCCTTTTGACTTCCTCTGATTCCATTTCTATATGTGTCTTCCCTCTCCACTACCAGGCTCCTGTCCTTACGCACTCACTCTGGTACCTGCACAGCACCAAGCCCTGACCATATCCTGCTGCTTTCATTCCAGCGACAATCTTCTGTCTTGTGGAACTCAGAAAGCTCCAGAAATTTTCCAAAGCCTCAGACTGCTTCTTTGTCTACGTATTTCTTCTTCTAGATCTGAAAAAAGCACCCCTCCAGGTCTTACTCTCCTCACTTCACACCTCTGCTTCTTCTGAGGCCTTTTCTGAGGACTTCTATAAGATCAATCCACCACACTTCTGTGACTTACCTTCATTTTGATGCAGGATTTCCTTTAACCCTCTCATCGCACCCATTACGAAGTCCTAATGAAATTAATTATATGCCAAACCAGTCCTCCACTCTGCCACACCCCCACATCTTTGCTGCTATGCATCAGGACTAGGCCAGGTTTTGCCACCACATAAGCCTCCTCACTATGCTCCCTGGGCCTCTTTCTGACCCCACAGACACTTGTTTAATTGTGACCAAATGCCTCAGATATGAAAATGAGACCTGTTTTTTGGTGATTAAAGCAAAAGCCAAACCCTTTGCCTTGACCAGCAAAGCCTTATTAACTGACCATTCATTGTGCACCATTCAGGCCATTCCTCTCCTTCAGCACACCAGGCCCACTCCTGTCTCTGTACACAGGGCTGGCTGCTCATGTGTGTGGGTGCACAATGTCCCCTGTACCACTCCCAGGCTCAGCTTAAAGATCCACCAGAGAGGCCCTGGCCTCCCAGACAAAAGGCTGCTTCCCCAGTATTTCTGTTTTTGTAATACTTGTCAGGATGGAAACACTTCTTTTTTGAGGAATACTTTCATGTATGTTCTCAAGTTGCAGTATATCTTTCTCCCTACGAGAACGGCAGCCCCTTGAGATCAATAAGGCTTCTTCCTCTGAAGACTCCCCTACCAACAAGGATTACTTCAGAAAGATGCACATTCGCTGCAAGGATTGCATAAGCCACTGGTTTATTCCACTCAGGTTATGCAAACACTCTCCCACTCACACACTGCTGCTTTCTAACATACATTCGTGTTCTCACTTCCTCACACCTCATCACAGATTTTCATAGGAGACGTTCCTCCCTGCTGACCACTCCTTGGCCTCTGCTCCCTTCCCTGATCCCCTGTGCAACTTTTCCTCTGGTCCCATGAGCCTTTGCAGGGCAAAACTGTAGAGGGCCTTCCTTAGGGTCAGATGTCATGGCATCCTGACCAACTACCTAGCTGCTTTTGTCTTTCCATCTGTGTAGCCCCTGAGCCTAATGCCAGAAAGCACATGGTAAAACCTTAATATCTGTTGAATAAAAGAATAATTAATTTGACCCAGATTACCACAGCCTTTCCTGGAATGCTTTTGTGTTCTGTAACATAGTCTTACTTTTGCCAACTAATCATGTCATTATCCTCCTTCTTGATCAGTCTCTTCTATTGGCCTTCTGTTATGGTATATGTTCTTCCTGCTCCCTGTTGGAGGATACCTTGCCCATCCCATTAGCTTTACTTGTCATTTATATGTTGCAGACTCTTCAATCTATTCTTCCTGTTCTAATTTCTTGCATAAAATTCACACACACAGCCCCACCTTGAGATTAAGGTTGCATAATTGCATCCAGCTAAATGTGTCGAGAATGTATCTCATGATCACCTTCCCAGTTTCAAACCCACCCCAACCTTACATATGATAGCAGGAGCTGCAATCCATTACTTAGTCACCCAAACTTGGAATCTCTGAATATAACCTTTTGTTCTCCACTGACTTTAAAGAATATTATAAGCAGAAGAAAAGGGGAAATGGAAAAAGAGATCCAAGAGTTTGTTGTACAACCTTACACCACTGCTCTTCTTTGAGATTTATATACATGGCAGATTTGCAAAATGCCTCACACTTTCCAACTGAGATGTGCAGGGGGAAGAGAAGTCATTTCTTTATTTTGGTCTTTTTCCTAAGTCTCCAGCTGCTTGTTAAAAGGGAAAACACATTAAGTTAATGTTCAAGACTGTTCAAAGCATAATGCAGTCCAATAATTTAATAGATTATTCAGAGAGTGCCACATCTCCCTTGGAAAAAAGTACTCAGCCTCTGGAGAAGCTTCCCTGCCCCGCTGCTTTCCTAAAAGGCTGTCCAGGTGTGTAGAAAGAAAGATGTATGATTTGTGGGTCTGCAGTCTGGGAGAGGTAGGGTCAAGCAAGGGCTCTTCCGATCTCATAACATGACTTCAGAGTCTTCTGTCCAGCCAGTTATTGGTGGAAGCTCTGAGCTGGTCCTCTATGCTTGGGTAAGATCGAAGGGCTCCACGGCTCACTCCACCTCTCTTTGGGTTGCTGCTGATGTTGGTGTCCTGTCCTTCATTTAGCCCCTACCATCAGGAGACCGTACCATGCTTCTTTTGGCCCCGTGATTGACTTGGCTTCTGTCCTACACAGAAGCTAAAGCACAATCTGAGGAAGGACCCATGTCACCATATATGTGTGAGCCTGCTCCTGGGGACACTATGGTCATAGCTGCTCTGATACTTGCCACCAGGATAGCCTGCCTGCTAAGCCTGCTGCCACCCTGATGGGGACTGGGCACCAGCCGCTGGCTCTTTCCCCTCCTCTCCCTTCAGACACATGCTGTCTCTGTTCTCCCCCTCACAGTCTCCAGGTGCCAAGGTGAGCTTTTCTTTTACTTCCCCTGTGACCTGTGCCCCTCCTTTCTGGCTCCACATACAGTTAAAGCCAAGAGTGTCCCAGCTACAGTATGGGAGAATTCTATAAGCTCACTGCTCCAAGCCAAGTTCATGGTACACTAAAAAGGAATTAAAAGAATTTGGAAAATATTTTCTCACATTAGCTTGGTGAGCTTGATATAAACTAAAGCTAGTAAAGTAAGTGTTATCTATCAGGAATTTTGACTGACCCTGGGGAACCATAAGGAGCCACCGATAGTTGAAAGAGGACTTCACCGTTAACTGTCTCTTCACAAGATCTCTCTGGCTGAAGTGAGATGAGGTGATTAAACACTGGTGTTTCATAGATTGTGAGTCCAAAACACTCAAGGAAAATCCTAACATTACATGGCATGATGGAGAGACAGAAGAAATGCAAGTCTGATTGGTGGAAAGACAGTCAAATGAAAATTGCAATACTTGATGCAAAAGAACAAAGTTGCCTAAACATCAGTTTTTGTGGCAGTAAATACAAGAAGAAATAAATGGAGATGAAGATTAGAAAAAGAAGAATACTTTATTTGGTGGGATACTTGGATTTGAGACAGTGCTGATTCACAAAATTGGAAGGATTTTCCTGAGGCAGTGGGGAAAAGAATGATGTTCTTGTAAAATTTGAAGTAAGGAAGACAGTATTAGAGAGAAAAAGAATTAGTAGTAACAGTAACTATAATTTTTCTAAGTTAAAAAGTACCTTAGAGGGCCAGTGGATTAAAGCTCCTGCAAGCAGGCACAGGGGCTGGAGGGTTGATCCCCAGGCATGTAATGCCGGCCTCACCCCTGGGGCACACTGAGATGGCAATTGAGACTGGGCATGGTGGTGTGCACCTGTAATCCCAGCTCTTGGGAGGCTGTAAACAGGCAGATCACTACGAGTCTGATCTAGTAGTGAGACCCTGCACACCCTGTAGACCATTCCTTAAAATAAAAAATAAAATAAAAAAAGTACTTCAGAGACCATATCACCTAACCTGCCATTTACAAATAATAAAAATCTTCCTGTTTACTTGATACTTCTTGTTGGGCTAATGAATGTGTCTCCCCTAAAATTTATACTTTAGGCCTCACTCACAGCGTGATAGAATTTAAAGGTAGGGTCTGCAAGGATCAACAGTTGAGTTCCCAGGATGGGATTAGTGACTTTGCAGGACAAAGAAGGCAGAACGATCATTCTCTTCCCACAAACATGCACCAAAGAAAGGTCATGAGAGGACACAGTAAGAAGGCAGCCATACCCACACCAGGAAGTTGGTGCTGACCAGAAACCCAACCTCCTGGCACCTCGAGCTTGGACGCCTCAGCCCCCAGAACTGTGAGAAAAATCTGTGTGAAAGCCACCCTGTCTATGGTATTTTCTCATAGCAGCCCAAGCAGACTAAAATATTAGGCAATGATCTTCTTGAGCTACAAATATCATCCCATTAATTCAAAGCCAACTTTAGGAGGTAGCTGTCATAATTTAAGAGTGAGGACATGGAATCCCTGAGACAGATAACTTGCCTGGGCAATTCAGAGATTTAGTCACAGAGCCAAGATTCAGATCCTCCTGATCCCTCTGTTCCCAGAGCCAGCTGCTTTGTCAGTATGCTACACCTCTGTAAAGAGAATATGCTACAATTTATTTGCAAAAGTTGCAAGTCTATGTATGTTTTACAATTTCTTTAATGCGTCCACTTCATGCCCAGAGCCATAGAGATAGTTAATAGTGAGCCAGGATTAGACACAAGATTCTGCCCCACCCTCCAGTTCCAGTTTCTTTCTGTGCTCTTCCCCTCCTCTAACTGGGAAAGGTGCACTTGGAAAACAGTGAAAGTGTCCAGGACAGTGGTCCTGGGTGCTCACTGTTTGGCTATACAACCACAGACTCACCTGGAAGACTCTCCTCACTTTGTTTGCTATGGCTGCAAAGGCTTTGGGACTTGGGCTTCCTCCCTACTCTGTCATGGGAGCCTTACGATTAGGCACCTTTCTTGGAGGAAAAGAATGGAGGAAAGCAATTTCACACCCTCTGTGCACCAGTTCAGACCCAGATATTATTTGAGTCCAATTCTGTAAGCCACAGTTTTAAACATTTAAAAATGATTTGCATTTAATTCACTTTAATCCTGTTATCTTTTTCTGTCTCATAGCAAGACATAAGATAACTCTGTCCAGTATTTTTTTTCTTTTTTTTTTATTGAGAAACAAATATCAATGAGACAGTTTCACAATTGATTAATAGGACAGTTTCAATAAGTAATACTCTGTCTAGTATTAAGGATGAACGAAATGTACATTGCACAAGTAGTGAAATACTCAGGCAGTCAGGATGAAGTCATTTCTGTGTTCAATGTAACCATGCCACAGCCCAAGGGGAATGACTCCTTTTACTCATTATAAAAATAACAGCTTTGTACCTGGGCTAAGATATGCTCTGTGATATGATTTCATTTTAGAACCATGACATTTCTGATGCATGAGGCTTCAGTTAGCTTAAGCGTCTTAATAGTGTGTGTTGTTGGTACAGTCAAATGCCAACTCTACCACCGGCACCGTCAAATTCCTTAAATGCCTCAGCACAATTAAGAGAACTAGGCTGTTGCAAGGTAATTACTCGGGATGGATTAATGTGTAATCCTAAAAAGCAATAACACATGATGGCAAGTATGAGCTCTAATTTATTACTGAGGAGGAGAGAAGAAAAGTGAGTTGGAGGAAATTCCAAAGCAGAGGTGCTCCCTAGCTAAATAGGCATAGGTGCCTAGTTAGGGTTTTGGTAACTGAAGACATCTGACACTTTTGACTTCTCCAGCTAGAGCTGGAAAACTCTGGGAAATCCATTCCATCCCTATGTCTGGCACTACACTGAAGTATTTTTTCAGAATATTAAGAAAAGGGATGTATGTCCTTATGAAATTTCTTCTAGGGTTAAACTGGAAAATATTCCTACAATTATCATTATTTATTTTCTGGAGAAGTGACAAGATTTTTTTCTTTCTCTCTTTCTTGTGGGGGAAAAAACTTCTCTATAAATATTCTGATCATGTATATAGAGAGCAAATCAAAGTTTTTGAAAAGTTATAATTATTGTTTTGTTGAAACACATTCTTACTACTATGTAAATACTCTATGAAATACCAGTAAAATAAGAAACAATCCCTATATTTAAAAGTTAAAGGCCAAGGATATAGCTCAGCGGTATAAATGCCTGCCTGGCAAACGCAAGGTCCTAAGTTTGATCCCTGGAACTGGAAAAAAAAAAAAGTTAAGCTTAATGTGAGAGAGAAAAAAAATGAGCAGTATGTAAAATACACTCAGCCATCCAAAATAACTGAAAATTTACCTCTCTATGCTCCATGAGAGCTTTTAGGACCCATGGGCACTGACCCTAGACTGGCATGCAGCATTGATGGGACACATAGATTTACTGTTTCTCTACTTGTGCAGTTTTCTTTGACGAGAACCACTGTTAATCGAAACAGGAGTGAAATTTAGAAATATAAAGTTGAGTGGAAAAGGGAAAGTGCAGAAATCATTATATAATAAGATACCTTGCTTAATATAGTTTATAGCAAATGAACCCAACAATAGTTTAGGTCATACACATATGAGGGATTTTTTTTTGGGGGG
>NDGM011078930.1:0-12159 GCA_002564305.1 Octomys mimax | reverse complement strand
CAGGCCTGTGTGACCACATCCAGTCTCAATCAATGGCTCGGTGTGCCCTGAGGGTCGGGCCAGCAAGGCACAGCAGGGATAGAACCCTGGCTGCTGAACTCTGCCTATGCAGGTGCTTTAGTCCTCTGAGCTATCTGGCCAACCCCCAAACAGTATTTTTAAAAAATGAACATTTGTCAGAAGTTTTGATATGTCAGAACTTTTTACTTCACCCAGATTTCTGGGGTGTGTGTGTGTGTGTGTGTGTGTGTGTGTGTGTACAGTATGTGTTTTGTTTAGCTCCACAAAAATGTAGCATCTAGCAATCTGAGGGCCACATTTCCCTCAGATTCCCAATTCTAGCACTGAATTTTGGGATTTACAAGCAGGTGTCTGGTGGTGGGTGGGACACACTTCAGTTTGCTTGTAGAGACACTTCCATTCTAGCTCACCTACTTGCCTGATCTCCTAGGCATAGTCATAGGCATGACTATGACCCTGTTCTGAGTATTGTGGAAGCCTGCAACTAGGAAGGAGGATCATTCACCCAGTTAGTGCCTCTTTTGAAACCAGGTGTTGGGTGTTAGTTTTTGGTGGGGACCAAAAAGCTGAAAAGTAAACTATTTCTTCCACACAGCAGAGGCTATTCATGAGTGATGACTGCAGTGGAAGACACTATGGGCCACATGAATGGTACAAATAAGGAATGGAAGTGGGATATCTGGGGTTGGGGAGGGGTGGTCTCCTGAAGAAGGTCACTTGGTCTAGCTCTTTAAGGATGATAGGATTTCAGTCACTAAAAGGAAACAAGGCCTTATCCCTGGAGGATGTGATAAACACAAAAAAGGCATCTGTGTTTGAGCAGTTTGATCCACAAAGGGAGGAAGCAGAAGGAGTTGAAGAGAAAGGGACCAGATGAGGTATCCTTTGAGGCCAGATGGTGGCATTTGGAATGCAGACAGAAGAGAGCTGCTGCCAACGAGTTAAGATGGAGAATATTACGGTCAGAGGCATCTTACAAATGTACATACCTTCAACTGCTAGCAGATATCTCAGAAGCAGAGGGGTTTGTGGACATGTTTGTCTGGCTCTCCCCAATACCTTTTATCATATTTTTTCTTACTGCCCTTTATTCCTGAAGGTGCCCCATGGTATTGGAAAAATTCTATTTTTTTCTTAGTGCCATGGCTCTGCCAGGTATATAGAATCTCAGTGATCTGGGACCAGACACAGGTGATAAATTCACACACAATTTGTAGAGCACTGAAAGGGCATGGTGACACTTAGAAAGGAGTTTAACCTGCCTGTCATAGACAGAGATAAGAAGCATGTTTATGGCTGCTCTAAATTAGGTCCAACCTAAATTTTCTGTCTGGCTGGGACTATTTCAGTCCGGTTCTGTAAGTGAGACTTCTTATCCACTGTCTACCTATGACCCTTGGCAGAGGCCGTGCCTGCCTGCTGTTTGGTGCTGGGTGATGGTGAGAATGACTTCCAGCCCTTGCAAGCACATTCTGCTGAGGATGCTGCTGCTGTAGGGCCAGGGTTGATGGGTGCCCAGGAGGTCTGCCCCTATCCTCCCAAATGGGATCCATGTATGACCTTGGTGCAAGCTTCCTTTGCTATTTTCTTTAGGAAAAAAGGTATATTCAGTCCACATTGCATGCTGGCACAGTTACTATGTGAAACTAATGTGGATGCCACTTAGCTGAGCTGACTGGGTATTACGTAAGTGTTAAATGTTACTCTTCCAACGATGGAATCATCAGCTTGGCTGTGATGTCATCAGTGGATTCAGAGATGTGAGCCATGCCTTGGGGCTGCAGGGACATTCATTCCCTGTTGAGCTTGTGGCTGTTTTAGACTAGGTTTCTGTTGTTTGCTTTCACAGTCACACTTAGAACCATCTTCATAATGGGTCTTTATGAAGTGACTGTTAATGAGGGAATTCAAGATTGCAGAAATCTTCCTAGAGGCATAGCATCCATCAATCAGTAGCCACACAGTATTGGAAGCCTTTGTTGTTTTTGTTTTTTTGTTTTTACTTTCACTTTGGTATTTTCCTTGTTCACAGCCTTGTATTTTAAACAGTATTGAGACCTATGGAACTTTAGGTACACTTTGTGTATCTCCACAATTTATAGTTATACATCCCAGTTCAAGCAATGAGAGTCTTTTGCAGCAAATAACAGAAGGAATGGGAGATATGTCAGGAATATTTTTGGCAATGGAAGTTCGGATGAGATTTAGTGAACACATCACATGAGTGAAGTTGTGCTGTGAGACTTCCATGGTGCATCCCAAACTTGGCTTCACTGAGTAGTACCATAAAGCCAGTACCTGAAACATCAGAGGGGTATTTGCAGAAGAAAAATTTGGACTTTTGAACATGTGACTTACAGGATCATACATTGACATTAATTCTTTGACAGTGACTGTTTTGGCTGTTCTTGTTAGCACAGCCTGGCAATCTCAGTTCTAAAGTGATCAGAAGAGGACTGAAGATTATGAGCAGCAGGGTTTGAAAGTCCCTGGAAATAGTGTCAAGGTTTTTGTTTTTTGTTTTTGTTTTCTGTTTTTTTCTTCTGTAGCACAATATTTGACTGCTTTCCATTTATTCAACAGAAATTTCTTAAAAGTATTTTCTGTACATGAAGTATGATGAAAGACCTTAGTAAATTAGCACCATGCACTCCTGCTGGATTCCTGGATTTCCTTATAACAAATTCAAAACAGATTCAGTTATTGGTCATGTATAACCATTGTTTTTGTTCTCCTGTGAGGAAACCAGAAAGGTGATGTTTATGTTACTCTGTGGGCTTGGGTTTACAAAGGAGTGCCCTGGAAGCAGGGAGATTTGTTACTCAAATACTAGTTCTGCAGTTGTATAACTGCCGCCACATGAGTTGTGGGGCCTGTGAACATTAGGTAGAACTGGCAGATAGATCACTGGTTGTGAGTAGCTAGAAACAAAGCAAAACAAAATAGAAATAACTTGCAAAGGACACTTTCACAGAAGAATAATACTGCCTAAACAGTGCTAAAGAATGGTTAATCATTCTTTAAAAAGGAAACAGATTACAGTAGAAATTCCTTGATATATAGCATTCATTAAAGTAAATCCCAGCTGGACCACAGACTTAGTACAAACTTCCTCATAAGTGAAAATGCGCATGTTTGTGAATTAGAAGCATGAACCCTAGAAGAACGGTTACCAGGGTGTTAAGTACCTTCCTTGGAGAAGTGAAATTATTGTAGACAAATTTTATTCTTTTGCTCTATATTTGCATATTGTTTGAATTTATAGCAGTGAGTAAAAATAGATACACAAGACCTAGAAGGTCAATTTTTACAAGTCATGGGGGATTTAAAATTAGTGGAAGAAATGATAAAAGAACAGATCAATAGGACTTGACAACAAATATGTCCTTTTGTAGAAAGAATGTTGCCAAGCCTGAGAAGATATTTCCAACAAATCCTTGTTCACATCCTCAAGTAGTAAGATCATCTAGTAGGCTTCTTACTGTGGATGATTGGCTCCCAGATGGCTTTCCAGGTTCTGATGCCTGACAAACAAATTGGGCTGGACATTGCACACAACAATATGGAAAAAGCAGCTAACTTTAATAAGGTTTGAAGGGAAAAGTTAGGCTGAGAGCAAGCAGGCTATTGCAGGCAAAAAAAAACACCACAAACTGAAAAGAATGGACACTGAGTGAGCTGGGTTTAAGAATTTAAAATGTACACCAAGCCTAGGGCAGTTCCCATTGGGCCTTTCTGAGGATGACCGACAGGGTGCTGAGTCTGGTCAGCTGTATCCCCTGGGCATGTCATTTTCCATCACTCCCTCCAGAAAGCCACCCTAGGACAAATGTCAGGAGGTTTGGCACTGGGGTGCTGCCCGAGTTAAGATCAGTGAAGGACAGTAGTCCCAAAGCCCCTAATTGTGCTATCTATATTGGGCTGAATATGGACTGCCCAAAGATGCCAAGTCTAGTCCCTAAAACCTGCAAATATGTTGTCTTCTGGAGCTTTCCATGTGTATGAATTAAAAATGGTAAGATGGGAGATTAGCTGGGAGTACCCAGGTGGACCCATTATAGTCAAACAGTTTTTATAAGAGGGAGGGAGTAGATGAGAACCAGAAGAGCTATGCTAGAAGCAAAGAATCAGAGTCAGTGAGAGATCTGAAGATGCCAAGCTGTTGGTCCTATCTGGTTTCAGGCGAGCCCCCAAGTGCCATTCCCCATGTTGACCAGTGATCCTCCTAGCTAGGAACACCCTGATACTCTTCTGGAAGGGTAAAAGGAAAGGAGAGAGACAGAGGCAAAGCCTGAATTAATAGAACCCAGGTCATGGGAGAATAAGGGTCAGAAGTGCAGTATGTTAGTAGAGGCCAGTAGGGCCAGCCACATTTCCCTCTCTTCACATTTGTCATGACTGCATGGGAAGAAGTGGAAGCACAGTTGGGTCAGCTGCCTCTCCTGTCTGCTTGGTGACATGAATGTAAATGTGGAGTGGTCCATTCTTAATGCCAAGAGGAGATGATTATTGTTTTGCATTAGGTGATTTTGCTCCATTCAGTGTGTTCAGATAATCTGCACGGAATGGACCCCAGGTGTCTGTGGAGATGCAGTTTCCATGCTCATGCCTGCTGAGTGCCTGGGCCGCACTGCCCTCCACTACCCTCTGCCACTTCCAAAGACCTTTTGTTGGCCTGAAGATGACTGTGGGTGTGCCTCTTGGAAATGTGTCCATCATAAAACTTGGGAGACATGCACTAGTTTTGCTTTACTCTTGAATGAGGCAGGCTCCCTTCACTACGGAGCCAGCTCAGAGGTAGTTGTCACATGGCTGCTTTTTGCCTGTGTTTGAATCCATGGCACAGTTGTTCTTCAGCTCTGGATGCCATGATGTCATACCATTCAGGTATTTCTGTAGGGCTGTACTAGGTTGTGCCTGTTCCTCTCAACCCATTGTAAGTTGTGTGGTTGTCTTTTTTTTTTTTTAATGTATTTAGTACAGGGTATACAGGATCTCACTGCACAGATTGGACTTGTAGTAATCCTTCTGTTTTCAGCCTCCCAAGTGCTGGGATTACAGGCATGTGCCACCACACCCAGTCTTAATTGCCATCTCAGCACACCCGTGGGGCGGGGTTGGGGCCAGGGCTGGCATAGCACAGCATGTCACATCCGAGATTGAACCCCCATCCCTGCATCTGCCTAAGCAGGCACTTTAATCTGCTGAGCTATCTGGCAGGCCCTTTCTATTTGGTTTTATCAGCAGACGAAAAGCAACATAGCTTTACTATTGAGCCATGATTTGGGAATGTATTTCCCATAGGACTTAGGGTTTTTCTTTTCTGTAATCTGTTGTCTTTTCTCCTTAATGTTCCCAGATCCTCCTGTGGGATGCATCATGTAATACCCTCCAGCACTGTTGAATCTCACAGCCCTTCTTTGTCATGTGATTTTGTCCTTGCTGGATGAGCCAAAGAGCTTGGATATAGGGAAACACAATGACCTGTCCCTCCATTTTTACAATCTTTCCCTGTAGGTTGCTCAGCTCCTAACAGCAATAGAGCAAGTGACTTGTCTAAGCCTTCATGACTTAAGGCGGCCTTGTAAATACAAGCAAAAGACAGCCAGTCCTCTCACATTTTATCATGTACCTTGTGTGCAATAAAGCTAGTTGACTTTACAGCTACAGTTTGACCAAGATTGTTATAGTGACTGTCTAGGTAAGAAATACAGTATTGGGGTCTTAGAGAAATTTTAACTCCTGACCAAAGGCAAAAGGATGATAGGCTTTGTAGGATGCAAGGTTGAGTATGGCCAGCTCTCACAGACCAGGATGCTAAGAGACTAAAAGACCTCCCTAGTGACTTACGTCCAATATTGGAGCAGTGGTTCTCTTATAGGAACCTTATACAAATTCACTATTGTGGGTTAAAGAACTAATTTTTTATGGGTGGCCCTTTAATTAAGATTGTAACTAATTAATCTAAAGCAAGTGACTAGTCTTTTTTAATTAAAGTTGGTAGTACAACCATTTCCTTGGACACAGTGTGCTTCTTCCTTTATCAGAATAGGAACAGTAATCCCACAAGGCCCTGCTCACCCTCTTAGGGGCGAGAGCCAGCCCCCTGTCTGCCAAGTTGCTTCACTTCAGTTTAGTCTCCATGTTGCTGTGCAGCATGACTATGAAAGGACCTGGAAGGCAAACAGTGACAAACTGGACTGAGGCCACTGGAGTCTACATTCTGCCTTGAAGCAAGTCAGAATGATCCTGAATGGACTCTCCACTTAACTTCTTGGACTCAGTTGCCCTAGTGTTAATCAGGTTTCCACTTGAAAAGTAGGCTTTTCCAGACCAGTGGGCTTTTCCATCTCTGTTCCAACCACCCTGTTCTTCAAGCACCATTTGTCATAGCCTACTACTTCAGAGCTGCTTACTCCTGTCCCATCAAATCAGGGACATGTGAGTTCCTCTAGGAGCCTCAGCCAAGAGTCTCCCTTTTCAGCCCACAGTTGGATCTAAACGTGAAACACCAGGCTCTTGCAGAGTGGTGTTTGGAGCAAGGCATGGCCAGTGAGTGTCCCTGGGCTTGGAGTTCACATTGGTTGGAAGCCTTTTGGAACAGTGGATTCATAAGAGGTAACAGATTTTACTTTCCTGTTCCTTTTTGCCTGCTAGATGCTTTTGCAGTTCCTTGCACTGTGATTATATTTCACGTGGCTTAGTAAAGTCTGACTTCTTAGAGGGAAGGCTGTGACTGGCTCTGTGGTCAGACAATTTGTTGCATGAAGTCACCTTTGCCCTCTCTAAAAGCAAAGGAATTCCCTTCTCACAGTTCTTTATTCTTGCCTAGTTTTCTTCTCTCATTCACATTATCTAATACTGAATTCTAATATCTTTTTTTATTGTTTATTAAGTTCAAAGTTGAACTAAGGAAAGGGTTTGGAACCACTGTTGCAATTCTCAGCCCTGCTCCTGACCAGCTTTGTGACTGTGAACTCTTGACTCTGAGACTCAGTTACCTCACGCTTTTATGGTGAGGATAATCAACAACACCTACCGGAAGGACTGTCATGATGGTTAGGTCACGTGTGAACAGAATGTGTAACATTGGGGCTACACAGACGGAGCCCTCTAGAAAGTCTGCATGCTGTCAATCTTGATTTCTCCCTCCTCTTCCTACTCTCTGTATTGTTTATAATATATCTTAATAAATATGAAAATGTAAAGCCTTCATCTTCTTAAATTTACTTATTAAATAATAGAGACTTTGCAGCTGCATCCCTTCAGTGTCTGTGGTTGTCCTTTGAAGGAATATTTTTATTTATTCATTTATTTTTCATGTATTTGCTACAGGGTCTCACTAAACAACTTGGACTCGTAGTGTTTCTCCTGTTTTCAGCTTCCCCAGTGGTGGGATTACAGGTGCATGCCACCACACCCGGACTTGGTGGACAGCTCAGCGCACTGTTGGGGTGTGGCCAACATGGCATGCGGTGCTGGGGATCGAACCCTGGTCCCTGTGCTTGCCTAAGTAGGCCTTTAGTCCACTGAGCTATTTTGCTGGCCCATGAAGGAATAAATTTTAACTCCATGATATTCTCTTGCAGATTATGTAGTTATTTCCTGTTTAGCTGTTTAATGATGGTGATGGAATCATTAGAATCCTTTTTAACCTACCATCCCCCACCCCCTTAGGCTTTTATTCGTTGTAGTTCACATTGATTTTATTTTATTTTTCATTTGTTTTATTTTATTAACCTTTTTGGAAAACTGAAAAAAATTACTTTTGTCAGCTAGCTCTTGTCTGTAGGTAAATCTTGACATCTATTCATGACCACACTGAATTTATAATGGAAAACTAGTGTATTTAGAGACAACCACATAAAATGAGGACAAGCAGACACTGACATAGGCTCTTTTTGTTGTTTCCCATCTGAGGTCCTTGCCTTTGTGGCTCTAAATAATGCATGGCCCTTTTTACGTCCCTCTCTCAAAGCTCTCTGAGCAAGAGGCTCATGGATGGTCTTGTTTACTTGCTCCTACATTCCCATCTCTAGGATGATAATGGGATCCTGCTGGAGCAGGGCCACACAGCAGATGTGCTGGTGCAACCCTTTGTCGGTCTTTTTTTTTTTTGAGTATGCAGTAAAACTGAAGAACCAGCTGTGTAGCATTGGATCTGTTTAACCTGATGTGCCTCACACTTGTGATAATTTACCTCTTTGTGAAAGAGTCCGTGGGGTTTTCTGCTTTGGTCACAGATGTGTATTCTTCTGCTAGTGTATTTTGTTATAACTCGGTGTAAGGGATGTTTAGGCTCTGGAAGCTCAGCAGCCTTCCTTGAGGCCTGAGGTCTCCTGGGCTCCTCTCATTCTGACCTCAGCTGGGGGAGCTTATGGCACTTTTATTGTCATTCTCTGAGGAATCTTGCCCAGGACAACTGAGCTAGTGAAAAGTGATGCAAAAATCTGAGCCCCGGTGGGTGGTGCTCCGGAGCCCATGCTTTTATCCATGCTGGTGATCTGTTCTTGTCTCATACAGCAGCCCTGTGGGAACAAGATAAGATGGTGCAGAGAAGGCAGACTGAATAATATACCATTCAGGTTGCCATATCTATAGTATTTCAAGGTCTTTTTCTTTTTAAATTTCAAGAACAAGAACATACAGCAATCTAATTTTGGCCAGGAGACCATAACATCAGCTTTTAGGAGGTAGTCTTAAGAGTGACCTTGCAAAATACATAGAGACAAAGGATGTGGCATGAATACCTGCAGGAATAGTGCAGCCAGATGTGTGTGAAGGGTGGAAAGAGACTGTAGCAGTGGACAGATGAGGGATAGAGGAGAAACTACAAGAGAGAAGTTGAGATTAGTTTGGAGTGGTTGTCTCAAGTCAGATGTTGAGGAATTTAGAGCTTCTGTGTCATACAGATTAGCACTTTTCAAAAAGTTCCCTAACAAGGCTTTCTGCCATGCCATCTTTGTTTCAGGACTGTCACTGCAAGGGATTCAGCAGTGTCCCTGAGCATTCCCAGTAGATGCCAGAAGTACCTCATCACCTTCCTCCCATTGTAAAACCCAAAAATGTTCCCAGACACTACCCAGTGTCCTCTGGGAACAAACTTATCCATGGCTAAGAACTACTGCTTGCAAATAAAGCAAAGTTAGACATTTCCACTGTTGTGAAGCTTATAATGACCCCCAGAAGGGTCCATGAGCTCAATACTTTTCGCAGCTTCCCAGGGCTACTAAGTATTTTCTTTTCTCCAAAAAGTGCATGTGTTTTGTCCTGTTCTTCAATCTATCTATGGTGTTCTTAAGTATAAGAAGAACACCATAAGCTGGGGAAAGCAAAACACCATAAGCGCCTGGCTGGCAAGTGTAAGGTCCTGAGTTCATGCCAGCCTCAGAACCCTGGGTGTGCCATGTCAGCCCTGGAAGAGGGTGTGGTGGTGCATGCCTGTAATCCCAGCATTAGGGAGGCTGAGACAGGAGGGTCACTACAAGGCTGAACTGCACAGCGAGACCCTATATCATACCAAAAAAAGAGATTTTTTAAAGTTATATTTACATCAAGTAAAGGTGTTTGTCAAGGGTAGGCTTTACACACTCAAGTGCCAGACAGGAGTAGTGCATTAAATAGATTAAATAGGTTTTGTTTGTTTAAAAGTTTATTGTGTTAATTATGAAGAACTGCAGCCAAAAGAGGAAGCTGCCTTCATTTCTAGTCCATTGTCACCATGTGTGATGTATGCTCTGGGTTGCCAGAATTCAGGTTGTTTGAAGAAATGTGGATTAAGCTGAGCATGGTGATGCATGCCTATAAATCTTGCACTGGGGAGGCTGAGGCAGAAAAATTGCTGTGAGTTCCAGGCCAGTCCAGACTACATAGTGAGACTGTGTCAAAGAGAAAACAGAGAGAAAAAGAAAGTATTAAGTCCACTGATGTTTTAAACAGGCTTCAGTGAGTGGATGAGAAGGGAGATTATGCAAACCAAATACAAAGTGTCTATTGCCTCCTAGCCTTGCTTCCTGTGTGCATCCATCCCCACACTCTGGGTTTCCTTGATTGGAGAAGCAGGACTGAAGAGAAAGCAAAGCTGCCAAGAGTGAACTGGGACCACCGTGTAAATGTGGCCAGATCATTAGTAACCCTTGCAAAGACCACTGCCTGCAGCATAGGTGTGTGTCATTGTGTCATGCCCTGGGGGATCTGTAATCTCGGGGATGCTTGCAGGAGCCGTGAGACTCCCCACCCGCCTCAGCAGGAGCAGTTCCAACTCTGACCTCCACTTCAGGTTGATGTGCCTACTCTCACTGTCCTTCAACTTTAGAAGAAGCATCTTTATCCTATTTCCTGTTTTAAGTCTCCTTGGGGTGGCTTTTCTCTGAATACATACTTACACTTCTTTCTCAAAACAAGGAGTCCAGACCTGGTCTGCCAGTAACAGGTAAGAAGGAAAGACTTCCCTCACAGTGCTCAAGCGACATATCCTCAGGTGGCACAGCACACTTAATTCACAGTGAACTTAGCATGAACTTGAATTCCTAAATCTCTTTTATATGTTTTGCTACCAAGCCATATTTCTTTGTTCCACTTGTAATAAATTATTTTGGTGTGCTTGCGGGTGGCAGTGACTTGAGAGCAATTGAAGCGGGTAAAGCTGTTAGTTCCTTTCAGTGCTCTTGGACTGTTGCTGAGTTTTTAAATATATTTGCATCTGAAAATGATGGTTCTTTTCCTTTGTTTTCTGTCAGGTGTTGGTGCTTATTGCTGTCTGGGTAGCTGTCTCCAGCCTTTGGATTTGCCGCTTCTTATCTTTTATGGGTTAGGAAATTGTGTGTCCACAGTGGGTTAGGAATTTTAGAATGGTGTTAACCTGGATATTTAGGATGTCAGACAAAATACATGGTCTCTGTGTGGGGACCCTTTCTTAGTCCTCAAGCTTGTGAACGCATTGGTGTTTCCTATGCCATCAGAGCTCACTGTTGTTGGGAGAGCTAAAGCCCATACACTTATCCCCATTAGGACTTTTAGAGGAAGCCTGTTCTCTCATGTAGCCACCCTTCTTCCCAGATTTCCTGGAGAATTGGGACCTCAGCCAGAAGGTGATTTAGTCAGGATCCAGACTTGGATTAGATTGAATGTTTAAGTCTACCCTCCCTTCATCAAGCTGTGTTTCCAGTGTTTGTTCTTGTTTTTAGACCAGGGTCAATTTGGTGGGTACAATTGGGCATTACCCCTGCAGTCTTTGTGGTCTACCTTTCTTATCCCTTTCAGTGAAGAAGTTGAAGAAGTGAGGTTTGGGTTTGCAGACAAATGCCAGTTCTCAGAGAAAATTTTCTGTTTCTGTTGCTAGAGTATATGTCGCTGAGTGGTCTTTAAAGTTTTCTTTCTTTTAAAAAAATAATGAATACAAAATATGAAAATAGAAAAAATTACAAATGCTACAGAATTTCAAACAAAATAATATGAATTTCACAGTATATGTAGTATTGCATAGTGTTGTCTTCAAAGTAGTTATTCAGAATACCAGATATATGCATGCAAAATTGGAAGAAAAAAATATAAGAAATTAAGAGGAGAGAAAAAGTAAAAACGTTGAATAAGGAAGTCCAAAGGAAAAAAAAAGCATTAACTGCTCCTTTCCACAGACCAGCAGAAATTCATAGTACAATTATCCAAACCATCCTGCTTACATACATTGATATATCTCTTTCCCCAACTCCCTCTCCTGTCTTCCTCCTCCTCATTTATGTAAAGTTAAGGTTGCTTGTCTGGTTCAATGATAGATAACTCTTCAACTGGAGATGCAAAAGTAAAGCTGTCAGCTGTCTAGTACACCTCAGCATGTCAGAGGAATCTAAAGATTTTACCCAGAATATGTCTTCTACAATTTCAGACCTTCTTGCTTAACTTACCTGCCTTATCTCTTTTGATTTTTTTTTAAAGATAACAGTCTAGCTGACTTCTATAGGATCATGAAAACTGAATGATGGTGCAAACCATATGCCATTATGAAAATCTGCAAAATAAAGTTTTTATTTATTTATTTATTTTCACTTTTTTATGCAGAAGATTTTATTGTTAATATTTTTATTTTATTTTTTTTATTGTATTGAGAAACAAATATCAAAGAGACAGTTTCACAATTGA
>NDGM011078924.1:0-12096 GCA_002564305.1 Octomys mimax | reverse complement strand
AAATAGGATCTCAAGTCCACATCTTGTACAGCAATTAACCACTAGGAAGAATGTATGCAATGTCCTAACAATTACTGAAACTGTCCTAACAATTTGGTTTGAAACTCTCATTGCTATTTGTTTATTAATAAAATTATGGAAAAAAAAATACCTGCAACTCATTTAAAAGACAAGGCCAAAAAAATCCTCCCCCACTTTACCCACTACTTCTACTGAACTATTTAATCAAGCCAAGATATTCATGGATTTCCATTTTAATTACCTTGCTATATTAAGTGAAGAGAAAATGTAACTTTCCATTCCTATACTTACAACATAGTTGATGGATTATAATTTGGATATAGATAGCAATTCTCACAGCTCTAAGATATTTCAAATACATTGTCACATTTATCTTTATAGAATTTTTATTAGAAAAATATTCCAGGATGATAAATTTATTTTTTAACTCCTAAGAAATTTGTTGCTTTATCTTGCATTATCACTTTCCATATTTCTGTTGGTTATCTATCCTTTCATTTAAATACCAAAATAAAAACAGCACTATAAAATGTGAACATTTTCCTAATGCTTTCCATTTAAAATTTTCTGGCACTCATCTTTTTTGCTTCGTTTATTCATTATTATTTCACATTTCTTTCTTTGTGATATCCTTTATAGCATTATCTAGTTCAAAAACATGAATTTTTTCTGGGTTTTTCCTCTTTTTCTTTCCCATTAACTTATCATCTCTTTAACCTACTAGAAATAATCCACATATCTATCCTGTTTGTATATTCAAATCACTGATCTTTAAACTGTCACTTAAATTTGTTAATCAAGCCCCTTGTTTCCCTATGCTCTTTTCCTAACTACCATTTTTGCAGTAAAATCTCCCTTAACTATCCTTTTTGCATTTCTCATCAAGGAAAGCCATTTGGTTCCTTTCATGATTCCTCTTTCAACATCCCCACTAGGGGAACTAGGACAAAAGTTGACTCTAATTTTAGAGGGTAAAAGGAGATCACACGGGGACATTCACAGTATCTATCTGAGTTCAGTATATCTTAGAACCAAGAATGGAAGGCAAACCCTCCAACCTGGGGTCTGGGCTTTGTACATCAAAGTAGGCTAGCACTTTACAAAGCACAACATCTTACAAAGAAATGACTCTTGCCACAGATAAAGGAATGAGAAAATTTTTACCACAACAAAAGGAAAAATATATGTTGTTTCTTCCTCATGTCCTAGTAGCTTATCTGTATCTTACTGATTAAATGAGTGAATTTAAAAATTAAATGCATTCTATTCTTCAATCTCTAATTATGGAATGGGAAGAGATGTTTATCCATTAAGTAATGTAAAATTATCTTAAATACCTATATTTTCATATCAATTAAACAACTGTTCAAATGCAAGCCTTTGATTTTATAATGGTCCTAAATTTGAATTTCTCATTGTAAGGCTAAGTACAGCTACATCTACAAAGGACAAAAGTATCTTGGTATCCAGTTACTAATTTTATGACAATGAATTTACCTAAAGAAAAAGCAAGTACACCTATCATCTACTCTCCTGGTCTTACCCCAGGACAGCACACATAACAAAACTCACTCACCAGTAAACCATTTCAAACAATAAAACACATACATGCTTCTAAGCTTCTGAACTCCTACAATTATATCAGAAGAAAAGAAAACACACGCTTCCAACATTTGGCCACATCTCTTTGTGCAAGGGACTAAACCATGGAAACCACAGAAATAGGAAAATCACTGTGGAAGCTTTACCTACTAGCATTGCCCTACTCTGTAACTTTCCTGCTTCACAGATCAGCAAGTCTTAAACTTTATCTTGACATCAATAATATATAATAGACATTACTTGTATTACAAAATAATATAGTTTAAACATTTCCAAGCTATTATCAGTCATTTTCACTATAATTAATGTTTATCCAAAAATGTTTGACATGGCTATAGAAAATGAATTTTAAGATTTAAAAACAATGCAAAATAAAGTCTTTTAAAAATGATCAATCTAAAAAAAAAAAGATCAATCTAGGGGCCGGTGAGATAGCTCAGCAAAATTAAGTGCCTGATTAGGTAAGCTTAGGTAAGTACAGGGACCGCGGTTCAATCCCCAAGCACCATATGCTATGCCAGCCCCACTCCAGGGAGGGCTGAGCTGGCCAGAGTCTGGGCATAGTGGTGCACACCTGTAATCCCAGTGCTGGGGAGGCTGAAAGCAGGAGGATCACCACCAGTCCAAGCTGTGTAGT
The DNA here is from genome assembly GCA_002564305.1 of Octomys mimax. Taxonomy (NCBI): domain Eukaryota; kingdom Metazoa; phylum Chordata; class Mammalia; order Rodentia; family Octodontidae; genus Octomys; species Octomys mimax. Next base: position 9,836 of record NDGM011078924.1, on the reverse strand, counting down.
GAGACCCTGCAACAACCAAATACATTTAAAAAATATCAATCTAAAAAACCAAAAGAAATTTTACTGAAAGTCAGGTAAAAGTTAAATTTTCTAAACAAACCAGTATAATTAACATGCTACTTTATATTGTATCCATCTTATACTTGATCACAAAATAGGTTAAATTATTAAAATTTTAATATCTTTAATAAAGGAAAATTAACTCATCTTGAGGATTTTTTCAAAATTGAAAAACAATCAAATATAAATCATTAATTCATATATGTAAATATACATACCATTAACCTATAGCCTCTATATTAATTGTGCTTTACAAATGTTTTCATAACTTTTAAAAAGTACACAGGTCTACAATAGTGCCTGCCCATCCAATGTTTTTTTTTTTGTACCAAGACTCAAACTCGTAAGTTTGCACTTGCCAGGCAGGCACTTGGACCAGTGAGTCATACCTCAGCCCCTAATGATCTTTATTGTTTAGCTTTATTGACTTTCTAGGAATCATTCCATAGAGACAATGGCGCGTTAACAACATCTCCACATTTCTGTAGCACCTTAAAAGTAAGATTTTGCTGTTTTATATACAGCGCCTTCAACTGTCTCTATTATAACCTCTGTCCTATTACATAATAATGCCTGATCTACATGACTACCTTTAGGAAAATGCCTTACTGACAAGGATCACATTTTATAAATCTTAGTTCCCCAGAGGCTAGCCCTGTGCCTAACACCTAAAACGTTCTACACAAATGTTTTGAGTATAGAACCAAGTATGTCTTTTTACAAATATTTCTGGGAAAAGCAATTCTGTTATGATTTAAAGCAAATTTGAAATCTAGCAATATAGAAAAAAACCTACATAGTAACAACAAAACATCTTACTGCTTATTGAAAAAATATGGTTGTGTTCCCAGTCTTTGAGAAAGAGCCTGACAGCACTGGTCAACGTCTTCTAAAACCTAGAACAAACAATGGATCCCCCAAAGAAAGTTCGATTAGAAAAACAGCAAGTACCTGAAAAATTGCATCACAGCATGTAACAAACACATAAATTTAGGTTAACTTTTTATAATCTATGTAAGTGAGACTATGTATCACATAAAACACAGTAAGAAATCTTCATTAAATTTGCTTTAAATACCTTTAAATTTCTAATAAGGATTACTACCAAGAAAGGTTTTTTCCACTCAAAACTCTATTCCCTAAAAAAAGTTTTCCTGAATGTGTATATTCAAATGACTTCACACTATGTAAAATATGCCTCTGTAACCTCCATGAGTCAGTACATTTGATTTGCTTCCCACCAGGAAAAATGGATTTTATTTATGCCATCCTGTCCATTTATTTAATCCCCCTTGTGGCACACATCAGTGAAACTATTGCTCAGATTAGGGGTAGCCTGGGCAAGGATACAATAATTTAATGAGACTCAAACTCATGATGCTGATGCGTATATAATATATATATATATATATATATATATATAATATAATTAGCTATACCAGTAACTGTAAGACCAAAGAAATGTAGACACATTAAGTAACATCTTTAAAAAAGTTTTCTTTTAAACCCTGATGTTGCAGATCTACACTTATTGACATAAAAGATGCCCAGAATACATCGTTCAATGGAAAAATATCAGATTATAGAGTAGCAGGCATAATATGATCCCATCTAAGAGATCTCTAGAAGAATGTTCTCCAGATAACTAAGAGTGGTAATTCTGAAGTGGTGGGATTTCAGGAAAAAAATTGCTTATATTATTCACATTATATCATTTGTTTGACAATAAGTATGTGTGTTTTATACAAAATATAATAAACTACTTCATTAAAAAAGGCTAGCAAATGCTATCAGTTTTATGTCCCAATTACTTTAAATGAGTACCACTTCTAATGCATAATAATTGAGGGCTTTGTTAATTTCAATTGGAACCAACCTGGTCCAGAGTCTTGTTTCCCCACCCAATAGCTTTCATCTTCCGTTTGATTTCCCACTGCTTCTGATAGGCCAAAATGTGGTTCAGAGGCCACGGGTAAGGAGACCCATACCTCGTATGAGTGATCTAAAGCAAAAAGATCTCATGAGAACTGTGATCCTTCCTAAAAACAATGCCTGGTTTTACAAACAGAATTCTAAAAGACATACACACAGAATATACACAAAGGAATCTAAAAAGAAAATACAGATTACAATGTAAAAATTAAAATTTTAAACCATACCCTTCACAAACATAAATGTCTACGTACTTTACAATCAGTTATATCAAACAATGACACACAGCTTCCCTAAAATGTACGTGCAAGCAAAATTAAGGTAAGTGAAAAACTATATCACTAATGGTATAAACCACAATGTTTCATTTATGAGCAGGGACTTGCAATTCTGAGCAAAAGTGTTTTCTCATTAAATTTTAATTAAGATAAATGCTGCAGAGCCACTCACCTCCCCTACTGTAGCTTCATCACACCACTGAAGATATAACTGGGAACAAAAGAACAGTCACTGAAACTTTATATTACCAAAGAAAAGAAGGATAAAGTTATTTCTTGCCACAGTAATTTTTTAAAAGCCAACTTTGTAAGTCACATACATGAGGGACTTCTTAGCTAATGCTGCTGTACAGAATTATTAAATTCAATGGTACTACTTTCTATTTCTGATCTACACAATGCATCTCTAAATATTATTAAAGGTATTTTTTAGAAATAATTTAAGCAAAATTCAAAATATCAAAATGAGTAGGCAATACCCTTCTTACAAACAGAAAACCTAGAACTGAAAATACCAGAAATCTTATTCCAAAATAATGAGCAAATAATTTGGGTAAGCATCCCAGCCCTAAGATCACTAGATTATTTTCTCATTTCTCAAGAACTTGAAAGTAGCCCACAAAAGATTATATCTTATGAGAGGATACAGATTATAAGATTGTATTTTATTCCAAAACCCTTCATACTATACCTCTGCAGTCAACAACATATTGTTGACTAACTCCATGTAAGCTTTCATTTCTGCTTTTTGGACTTCATCCAACCCATCACTAAGACAATGGCCCTAAAGGGAATTTTAAAAAATTTTAAAAAGCATCATATTAAATATACAAAAACTTTCAGTTATCTAATAAGTAATGTAATATGCAAGTGTCCGATGGATTAATTTCTAAAATGCCCTCTAAAATAAAACTACTTTATGTATAAGCATACTTAATATCTTTCACTGTCAAATGTTTATGGCATTTGTTTGTATAAATGTTATATTTCAATTATTTAACAAAAGCATAGAAGAGTGATCAGTAAAAATTTTTTTAAGAAGGGAAGCTTATGCTTTAGCAAGTGAAGGGACCAGGGGTTCGATCCCTGTCCCGCATGCCGTGCCAGCCCTGCCCCTTGGGGCACACTGAGCTGGCCAACGAGTCTAGGCGTGGTAGTGCACGCCTGTAACCCCAGCAATGGGGAGGCTGAAAACAGGAGGATCATTATGAGTCTGAGGTACATAGTGAGACCCTGTACTAAACACATAAAATATACAATGAGAAAAAAAGAAGGATAGCTTAGTAAGAAAAAGAACTGCTAGATTGATATGGGTTGCTTTTATAGTGGTCAAAGACAAAAAATGTTAATAACAGTACACAAGAAAAGACACTAATTTCAAAATGCTAATATATGATAGTAATTAGCAGATACATAAAGTGGTATATTTAGTTCAATCTGAATGACCTGTTGTAACATTTTTTAAAGTAATATCCCATGGGGGGGGGAGTAATATCCCACATTACAGTGCTCACAAACACTTTAGAGCTTTCAATGATAGCAAGCAGCCTGCTGCAGGCATGTGCCACAGTTTGCCACCAGTGTCCTACAGTACCTCACTACCACTCTTAGGAATGTACCCTGATGAGGTACAGAGAGGTGTGGCACTCATAGCAGCAAAATTCGGCCATAACCTAAATGTCCATTAATAAAAGCTTGAGTAAATAAATTACAATATAACCCATTCAATAGGACATCACACAACAACTTAAGAGAATGATGCACCATGTATCTTTATATAACTGAAAGAATTTGTAAGCATATTAGTAATTTTAGAAGGCAGGTTGCAAAATAACACATAATAGTATGCTATATGTTTTTCTATATACAAAATGGCAAGTCTGGAAGAACATTCCCCAAAGTGTTAATGGAGGTTGCTTCTAGATACTTCATAAAAATCTAGACTAAATAAATGAAAACTAAAGTGACTCAAATCAATACTTTCAACTTCTAAACATATCTGCATCTTCCATTCAAAAGTCAACTAGACACTAGAACCTAAAAGTTCTCATTCATAACCAAAATTTCACATGAGTACAAGTTAGAAAATTTTCTGTCATTTATAAAGTTTAACGTATGTCTTTTGTACACAAGTAATCAACTTCTACTTTAAATATTTTCTAGTAGTTTGTAAGAAAATTTCAGGAAACTAGATACAATCAATGTAAATGTTAAGACATGTTAAAGAATAATGGATGGCTTATTTAAAAACTGTATTCAAATACATTTAATATATTTTTTATTACCTTGGCTTTAACGAATTGAACTATTGGGCCAAGTTCTGATACTACTTGATTTCCAACGTGAATAAAAGGTACTTTGCCTGTTGAAGGGGAAAAAATGTGTGAAAACATTTTCAGTAAATTGAAGTTTGTGCTAATAGAAATTAACAAAAGGCATGCTTTATTAATATAAAACTGTAACTTTTAAAAATTATATTGTAAAAAAATAAAAATTAAGTAATTAATTAAAAAATTTAAAAATAAAAAGTATATTGTGATGGATATTATGTTAAATTCTACAAACTTGGTAGGGGATGTTTTTGAGACAGGGTTTTGCTATGCAGTTCAGGCTGGCTTGAACTGCATAGCAATCCTCCTGCCTCAGCCTTACAAGTGCTGGGATTGTAAGAATGGACCACCATGCCCTGCCAAACTCTACAAATTTAAACAACACACTAGAAACTTTTAAACACTGATAAGTAATCAATATTGAAACAAAAGGTAAACAGGTGGATTCAATTTTTAGAATTGTTACCTAGATACAACATATCATAACATATTTTCTTTTCAGAGCTAACACTAAAAATCATTATATGGAAGAATACTCATTACACAAATATGTGAACCAGGCCTGAACGCTGCTTCACGAACACTGGTAAATTTGAAAAAAACTTAACTGGGCTTCCTCTTCAAAGTACAATACAATGCATCGATCTATACTATAAGCTACATCCAAGGAGGCTTCCTTTTATATTTGATTTTAAATTTTGACATCCACTACAAACATAATGCACATAACTGTACATTAATATCTTTGATCCAACATATCAAGAATTAAAAAGAATAGTCTTTGAAGGTATGTTAGTTTGTGAGTTATAAAATACATTCCCACCATTTTTATAAGAGTGCTTATAAAAACTTGCTTCTTTATATAAATGCCACACTTAAAAAGTAGTACTTCATTTTAGTAAGCATTAATGATGAATTTACTAGAGATGTTTACTAAAGAACTAGATTGTTTACTAGAGAACAATCTCAAAATAACAAAATCCACTTAATTTTCAATAAATACTACGACTTGATGAACTTATTGGAGATGAAAAGAAAACAGTCTCAAAATAGCAAGAAAGTCTACGCTACCATAGGAAACCTGCTGTCGGACCTAGTTCAACTAGAGTTCACGCGAACAGCAGGCTTCTTCCTGCTCTTTCAATACATTCTCTCCTCTCGGCCTCGTCAGCCTGAGGGTAATGGATGAGGTGCGCAGCCCCACAAAAGCTTCCTCTGCGGCCACAGGACAGCACGCATTACAAAGGACAGGCAGGCCTTTCCAACACCACTCAATGCACGCATTCAGAAGACGCTGCAGTTGTGCATTCCTTGCTTGGCAGCTTTGTAAGTCTTACAAAAAAGAGAAGAATTTTTTAGCTAGGTAAGTATTAGTCTGTATTGTTTCTTAAGTGGAATAAAATCTGTCACTACAATGGTACCAGAATTAGCATAGGTCATCTGAAATTTAAAAAACCACCACAACAAAAATCTACAACAACAAGCTTTAGTTCCTGGACTAATGGGTACTTTGAGTTATGATATTTTTTAAAGTAAAATATAATTCTCCTTTCAATAACCAGTTTTAGGTTCTTGGGGAAAAAGTTTTTCTTTAAAATACACTGAACACAGATTCTGAAGCAGGGAACAAATGTGACTGCTCAAGGACCATCTCTAATGATAAAGAGACACAAAACTCAGGCAATGTATTAGAATAAAGTCCCTTCTGTCACCAGCATGACTTAAAATGGTACCTGCGTTACATCCTTATTATCACCCATACCAAGTAAAAGCACTGTGAGAGTTATTCTCTGGCACCAAGGAAAGGCATAAAAGAATACAGGTGGCTGTTTTTCACTTGAGGCAGAACTGTCAGGTTTAGAACTTTCACTTCTAAAGAAAGCAAGAACTTGTTGCCATGCAAGCATGTAGGATGCGAGAAAGGTCTTTGGACGTCATCTAACCTGACCACCTCCCGTAACAGTCACTGAGCTTCAAGGGGGACAGGTGCAAACTTCTCAAGGAAGTAGGTAGGATTGATAAAGTCACAAAAATAAAGATTCCTTAACTCAGTCAAGCAGTCTTCTGTTTCAGGCTCTTTGCTTTAAAAAATATCACAAGATCATGCAAACAAAAAAACCATGTCCTTTATTACATTAAATGAATGATAAAAGGGAATAGTAATTTGAGATGTGATGGAATGTTAAGTATTTAAGGTACGATGCCATTTTCTACTAAGGAGACCTCCATGAGTGAAATGTACTGTACATGTACGTACGCATCTATTGCGCATTTCTCCTAAAGAATAGAAATGGTACATAACTATCTAAATGATACTCAGTATAGTAACTTCAACAAGTAGATGAAATATATGACTTATTTGCCAAAGATTTAAACTTTAGGATTAGCTTACTAATCAATCTTTTTGTATGTATATAAAAATTCTTTTTATCTGACTATACAGAAGAAAAACAGTGGACTGAAGATAATATATTTCCCCAGAATATATTTAACTTCAGTAAAATTTATAAAACCTATGCATAAAAATATCACAAAAATGAGTTAGTGGCTTCCAAGAATTTAAAATATACTTATATTTAAAAGTCTACAAAATTATTTTATGAATATATTTTCTAGCTAGGTGTGGTGGCACACACTTGTAATCCCAGTACTCAGATAGCTCAGGCAGGAGGACCACTGAGAGACTGAGGCCAACCTAGGCTACATAGTGAATTCAAGACCCACCTGACCTACATAACAGGGCATGGGGACACACATCTGTAACCCCAGTGTTGAGGAGGCTGAGACAGGAGGGTCACTATGAGTCCAAGCTGCATAGCAAGACCCTGTACCAAATAAATAAATAAAGATTAAAAATAAAAATAACAACAAAAAGGTTTTCTAAAAGTATATCATAAGCCATATATCTATATCTATATATATCTATATCTATCTATATAAAATGAAGTGTACAGATAGTCTTCATACCTTTTGACAACTAATATTACCATTAAGAATTTAAAGGTTGAAACAAATGCTTAATGCAAGTCATTCCTAAGTTATCAGAGCACAAGAAAAAGCTTGTTAAACATCTCCTTAAAAGCCAGTAAGACACAATAACCAGGTACACTTGGTTTATTCATGAAGGAGTCATTCTGTATATTACTGCTCCAGCAAAACCATAACTTAAGTAATATAGGCCACTTATACTTAACATTTATTCACCAGGTATGTGGTGCTACATTCTTATAGAAAAAAATTATTTAAGCCATATTTAAAATAGTACTTAAATCTACTATCATATGATATACTTAAAGATCATACTGACCATTAAAACAGCAAAAAAGATTTTAAAAAATTAACTATATCTTAAAATGTGGTAAGACATTAGAAAAAAGTTACAAATCAAAAATATTTCAACAATTATTAAGATCTTATGTAAAGATAAAATCTCAGGGCCGGCCAGATAGCTCAGTGGACTACAGTGCCTGCTTAGCCAGAGTGCAGTGGCCAGGGTTTGATCCCCGGCTGGCCCCACCACCGGGGCATGCTGAGAGTAATTGAGACTGGGCGTGGTGGCATGTGCCTGTAATCCCAGCGCTTAGGAGGCTGAAAACAGGAAGATCACTACAAGTCCAATCTGTGTAGTGAGACCCTGTTGACCCTGTACTAAAATACATTAAAAAAAGATAAAATCTATTTAGAGAAAAACATTGGCTAATGAATATATTTACTAATATTAAAATTTGTTTTCTAAAGAAGTCCTATGTACGACTGGCGAAATCTGACTTCATAGATTTCTTTAATATTTACTATTTAAAACAGTTCTCATAATGTGCCAGCAACAATTTCTTACCAGAATTATATGAGTAAATGTACCCAATGAGATGGGAATGTATACAAGGGAATATTATTCATCCATAAAGAAGCATGAAATCATTTCATTTGCAGGAAAATGGGTGGAACCTGAAACCATTTTTCTAAATGAAACAACCCAGAGTCACTTCAATATTGCTTCCTTTCTTTTACATGAGAAATTTGACTTACACATGAATTCATAAACTAAAGGAGCAACGCCAAGAAAGTAAAACATAGATGTGGAGATATGAGAAAGACTCAAGGGGGAATAGTAAGGGCTGAAGAATAAAAATGAGCAGATAATTGTGTGTGTGTGTGTGTGTGTGTGTTACTACACATATGATATATATATATATATATATATATATGCTACTGTATACATAATACATGTGTATGTGTGTCTATATATGGTATATGTATATAGCTGACACTGTTATATATACGTTTCCCAGAACAAACATTATTCTGTAACATAAACATCCACTAAAATAAAAAGTATTTTTCAAACAATAAACAAACAAAATCAAGCACTTCTAGCCTCTAGATACAACTGGCAACCACCTCAGCGTGCACACCCAGAACGTACTTACCAGATGGAGACATATACTCGGCATTGGCCCTACAAACCACTTTGACGGGCAGGTGACACATCTGCAAGAAGGCCTGTGAATAGAGGTGGGCAGAATAAGACAATGAAAGCGCATGCACAGTGACAGAACTTTTTCTCTCCTATACTTAAGAGCTTATACATGATACTCTATTAGAAAAAGCTGTACAATTTTTAAGTCAACACACAAAAACATCATTTCACTATAAGAAAAACCAGTATGACTTAGACATTAGTAAATAGGAAACTAAAAAGATCTATATATACTTGTTTTAAGTTAGCCACTTATTTTATAATTTATATATGTAAGTATATTACATATTGCTTTAATTTTCTTCAATAGGTAACTAAAGCCTAATTTTTATGAAGTACTGACTGTTTAATTCCACTCCTCTCTGCAGGATCACCTGTCTCACAGGAAAACTCAAAATGCTGCTTCTGCCGCTTCACTATTCTCGCCAAGAATACTAACAATCTTAACATGTGACTGCTATGCTGATTAATTCATTTTTTAAAGATTTAAGTTGTTTGTTTCCACTTGGCTTATAGGAACAAAAATTTTACAAAGAACTTAAATTCCAAAAATAATGGTGTAAGTAAATAATATAGCAAACACAGACCAAAATGTTATTCAGTCATTTTAAAAGTTCATGTTTTTAAAGACTTTTATCCATGTTATGTCTAAGACATTTGATATTCAGACAGATAGTGAGGTTAAGCTCAACTGCCTATTTTATAGGGTAACAATATCATTAAGCTTCTCTTCTGGAGGGTTAACAACTTAAGTTTGCA
>NDGM011078897.1:0-31279 GCA_002564305.1 Octomys mimax | reverse complement strand
TCTCTCTCTCTCCTCTCTCTCTCTCTCTCTGTCTCTCTAAATAAATAAATAAATAAATGTTCATAACACCCTGCACCAAGGCACGTCCAGGTTCTGCCGCACACCCCAGGGCCTCCTGGCTCAGGAGCTCCACAAAACCTCCCCCAGGGCTTCCTATTTCTTCCTAGTAACTCATTTTTACAAAAAACAACTAGAGTAATTTCTTGAAACTTAGCACTAGAGTTTTTGGGAGCAATCAGAAAATGTGAATGAACATGTACAAACTTCTCTCCTGGGTCTGATACCTGACTGAGTGCTGCTGTGATACTGCGCTTTGCAGCAGCCCTGGAATTGCCTGTCACCAGTGACAACTTCTCTGAGCAAAGTGAAACTGGCTGAGGGACGGGCTGGAGTTCCCTGGAGCTGAATGCCACACCTGTTGCTAGTGGGTTATGTTGTACAACCAACTGTGGCCTCTTGGTGCTGCATGTGACCTCAGGTTCTCCTCTGGACAGAGAATAGCAGGCTAGCCCCAGGCAGGGCTTGGGGAATACCCGATGTCCCCACTCTGGCTGGCTGAGCACATGGCATGTGCTAGAGTCGGTCTCAAAACAACCCGCACTGCAGTGTCACCTAACATCCTCATGTCAGCATGGATGACTCACTCACGACCCTGTGGAGCCCCTCCATAGACAGGGTGCTCAGAAGACTAGCCAAGATAATTGTACATCCAGAAGGTTGGTAACCTTCTCATTCAACACCAGCAACCCTTCTGGTACTCTGAATCATAAGGCTGCTTTCCAATACAACCTTCCAAGGAAGTATCGATTGCAAGGCACACTGGTGCTATCACTGTGGGAGGTGATGGATCTGAGGCCACCTGCAGGCCCTTGAAGTGCATCTTTTGTCAGACTTTATTGAATTTGAAGTTTGGAGACTGTTCCACTGAGACAGGAAGAAGGTGTCTCTTGGGTATTTGGAGCCCTGGCACACTGGGACCAGGAGCTCAGCGCTGGGGCAGCTGCAAGAGAAAGCAGCCTGTGTGCGTGTGTGCGTGCGTGCATGTGTGGCAAGTGGTATCTTGGAAATGAAAACTAAACAGAACACAGACCTGCAAAGACTCTGCGGAAGGGAACGCTGACACTTTGAACATTAGCCAGCCGAAAGCAATCGTAGTTGAAATAAATATGTACATTAAGAAAAACTGTTGATCTCTACTTCAACAATATTTTAAGGCAAATAGAATGCTTTTCTGTGATTTAAGTCCTGGCGCACATAACAGTTTCATAGCTAAAAGTGGCTCTTGAGGAAAAGTAGAATAGCTCATCCGCACCAAGCTTCCTGACAATGTTATCAGTATGCACCGGCTCCTCTCCCGCAGCAGGTATGGCAGTGGGGCGCTGCTCTAGGGACAAAACCCAAAGCACTGTCTGCTGTCTTTGTCCTTGCCCCTAAATAAAACACGTTATCCATCCATTTTTAATTATGAGTCTAGATTTTAAAAAATGGTTCCTGCTAATTATTTTATCAGTCTAATTAATCACGTTTCCAAAGGCCCAACCCTGTACCACAATGCTCACTTAGCAAGTTGCAAGCATTCACAGCAAACCCAGCCCTCCCTGCCTAATCGTGCTTGGCAACTCCTGGCTGGAACTGCCTTATGCCCGATTAAATGTCACTGCTGTGACCCGAGTGCAAACAGTAGATAGGGCAAAGCCAAAATGACCTACTTTCCTAGTGTCACCATGACTATTCTACATTAGCATTCGGTTTCTTAGAGAAATATCATTTTAAACTAATGAAACCTCTCCACTGTTGCTTTAATTGTAGAAATGGAGTACCGCACATCATAGAATTCTAGGACAAAAAGGTCCGATGGCTTGAGAAAACAGGGTTAGCAAAGATATTTAACACATTTTTATATGAATGGACTATTTTAGAGCAGCTGCGGATGTATGCAAAAGCCAAGAGCAGGGTGTCCTCAAGACTGCCCCCCGAACTTGCACGCTTTGCTCTCTTTGCAGACTCTGCGTCGGTGGCGTGAAGCCCTCTGCCGGCAGGAGCTTGTACCTGTGCAGCCGCGTGAGCCTCAGTGCATCTTTCCACTGCGCTCTGCACTTCACCGTGGGCCGCACATGCTAGGGCTTGTGAGAGTGCAGGACAGAGGTCCACATACGGATCATTACAGCAGCGGACAGAATTTCACAGCACTAAAAGGCCCAGGTTTTCCTCCCTGTCCCAAGCCCATCCAGCCCTCGCAGCCGCTGATCTTTCTGCTTTCTCTGTAACTGTGTTTCTTTCAGAATGTCGAAGAGCTGCAGTCACACAGTGCATTTTTCACTCACCAGTGAGCGCTTACGGTTCTTCTCTGTTCTCTAGATGATGCTTGAGAGCTAATTTCTTTTTTCCTGCTGAGGAGTGCTCCAGTGCATGGATCCACATACTACACATGCATTCAGTTATTGAAGAATATCTGGGCTGTTCCCAGTTGAGGCAATTATGTATACAGATTTTACAGTCATGGGCAGGTTACTGTGTGAATGTAAGTTTTCAATACGTGTAGAATGCAATTATTAAATCCTGTGCCGAGAGGATGGTGAGGCTTCTGTACTCCGTCTTCTACCCGTTGTGAAAGGGAACTTCCCACTGCTCCACTGCCTCATCAGCATTTGGTACCATGCATGTTCTGACTGTTTTTAGCAAGTATGAAATAGTATCTCATTAGTGTTTGAGTTCACATTTGCTTAATTACAAAGGACATGGGGGTTCTTTCAAGTGTTTCTTGCCCTCTCTATACCTTCCTTGGTAAAGTGCTCAGATCTCTCATCCCTCTTTATATTGGGTCATTTGTCTGCCTACTGCTGAGTTTAAGGACTCTTTGCATGTTTTGTATCCAGGTGTTTTTTTCAATACGTGTTTTGTAAAGATCTCCCAGTCTGTGGCCTGAAACAATGCCTTTTCTAAGGCAGAAGTTTTTAGTTTAATGAACTCCAACAGCATTGTCTATTTGGGTTGCTACAAGAAAATAATACATGAGGCAGCTTATAAGCAACGGAATTTTATCTCTCACATTTCTGGAGGATGAGAAGTGAAAGACTGTGACATCAACAAATTCAGTGTCATGTGTAGGCCGGGTCTTTAATTCACAGGTGGTACTTTCCTGCTGTGCCCTCTGTGGAGACAGGACAAGGCCACTCTGGGCCTCTTTTCTAAAGGCATGAATCCCACTGAGGAGGATTCGGCCCCGTGATCTAACTGTACCCCAAAGGCCCAGCTTCTAATGTTACTGGGTTGTTGATTGCGCCCACCGTAAGGACTGTGGAAAGGCCTGGGCATCCAGACCACTGCAGCAACTCACTGCTCGGCTCCACATGGATGGCATTTCAGGATTGTATTTAACATGCAATGGCCATATCCATGGTCACTTAGATCATCTCCAATATGTTCTTCTTGTATTTTTAAGAAAGGGTCCACAGGGTGTTCAGGGTCTCACTACTAGATCGGACTCATAGTGATCTGCCTGTGTACAGCCTCCCAAGAGCTGAGATTACAAACCTGCACCACCACGCCCAGTCTCAATTGCTGTCTCAGCATGCCCTGGGGGTGGAGCCAGCACAGTAGGCCTGGGAATCAAATCCCTGGCACCTGTGCCTGCTTGTAGGCACTTTAATCTGCTGAGCTATTTGGCCAGCTCTTGATCTTGATGTTGAATAGATTCTGCCTTTCATGGGTAGCCCTAGAGTCAATTTTGAATTAATTTTTATGGAATATTTTATGGATACAGGTATGGGTACGGATATGGACATTTTATGAAATTTTTGTTAAATTTTTCATTTAGATTTTGTTTTGAATGGATGGCCAATTGTTTTACTCCATTTGTTGAGAAAATTGTGACTTTCCTCTCGAATTTCCTTCACTGCTTTGTAAAAATACCAGTTTAAATACCTTGACTTATGGGGTCGGTCAGATAGCTCAATGGACTAAAGTACCTGCTTTGGCAGAGCACAGGAACCAGGGTTCGATCCCTAGCCTGTCCTGCTGGCCCTACTGAGAAGGCCCCAGTTGAGACTGGGCATGTGCCTGTAATCCCAGTGCTTAGGAGGCTGAAAATAGGAGGATCATTACTAGTCTGATCTACATAGTGAGACCCTGTACACCCTGTAGGCACTGTCCTAAATTCATAAAAATAAACAGATAGGTAGATAGACAGCTTGTTCTGTTTTCCTAGCCCATCTTTCTCATCCTTCATCAATCCTGTATGATCATGTTACTGAGGGTCTTCAGGTCAACCATTGCCCAGACTCTGGCTGTCTTCTCTAAGGCTGTGTTCATTATCTGCATCTTTTGATTTCTCATATAAGTGGTAGAACCAGTGTGGTGATATGCAAAAATTAACTTGCTGAGGTTGGGAGATCAGGATATATTAAGCTAGGAAGAAATTATATCATGAAACTATTGAGACTTTTCTAGGATATCTCCCCACTTTATGCAGCTCTTGGATTTGTCTCATCAGAGTTTTATCATTTTCCTCATGTAAATCCTATGATCATGTTATATTAATAATATTTTTATATCTGGTACAAGTGAAATGAATTTCAAGTTGCTATTTTATTTCTAGTAAACAGTGAAGTGATTGGATTTTGTATATTAACTTTGTATCCTGTAAGCTGCTTTGGCTATTAACTATTTCCAGGAAGTGCTTTGTTCGTTATTTCAGCTTTCCTATATTAAAAGTGAGCACATCATCTAGGCAGAGACAACATCGCTTCTTCTTTCTCCATCTATAGAGCTCTCGTTTTATTACCTCACCTTACTATGTCAGCTAAGATTTCTAGCACGACTAGGAGTAGACGTGGTAAGGGGGAACATGTCAACTTGCTTCTGATCTCACGGGGAAGACACTTTAATTGATTTAAACTATTAAATAATATGATGCATGCTCTAAGCTTTGTGCTAATGTCTTTCATCAAGATGAGGTGCCTCACCTTTGTTGGCAATGTGCTGTGAGTTTTTCACTAGCTTTTCTCTACATCTGTTTTTGGGGTCCTTTGACCTTTTGCTTCAGCCTGGTAATGTGATGACTTGCAATTACCGGTTTTCAAATGTTGAAACAGCTTTCCACACTTGGAAAAAACACAATTCAATGATAATGTATGATTCATTTTATGTTTTGTGCAACCTATTTTGTTAGACATGATTGAGGAATTTTGCACCTCTTCATAAAAGAAAATGCTGTGGAGCTTTTCTCTCTTATGATGTCTCTGGTTTTAGTTTTACGATAATACTGGTCTTACAGAATGAATTAAGAAATATTTTCCCTCTGCTTCTATTTTTAGGAAGATTATATAAAATTGGTGTAATTTTTCCCCCATTAAATAGATCAGAAAATTCAGTGAAGCCATCTGGCCCTCTGCTGTCTTTTTGGAAGACTGATAATTACTGATTCAATTCCTTTAACAGATACTGGCCCACTTGGATTCCCTATTTCCTCCTGTGTGGTTTGTATCCTCCAAGACATTGGTTGATTTCATCTACACTGTCAAATTTAAGATCCTTTCCATTAGTATATTTCTCACGTGAGGTATAAATAGTCATGAGTAAGCATCAGCGTGTGCGTTTCCTTTTCTTGACAACCCGGCTGGAGGACGTGATGGCTAATTTTGGGTTTCAATTTAACTGGACCTCAGGAACTGAGTCCAGCAGTCTGTCCCTCTTTCATGGTTCCTCTTTCCCAGACTCACTGTTTCACAGGTTTAAAAAAATATCAATGTCAATCATTTATCGCAGATTTTTCGCTATATTGTAGGATTTGGGGTTATAGTACTGTATATGTATTTATATACAAAGTGTTTATGGTTTTAATAATTTTTGCCTGAAAAATTTAAGTATATAAAGTATATATTTAAAATGTTAATTCTAACATTAAAAGAATATTAAATTAAAATAAAATACACTGGGGCCGGAAGATAGCTCACTGGTCTAAGCACCTGCTTGGTGAGCACAAGGAACTGGGTTCTATTCCCAGTACTGCATGCTGTGCTGGCCCTGCTCTGTGCCAGCCACTGAAAACTGGGCATGGTGGTGCACATCTACAATCCCAGAGCTGGGGAGGCTGAGACAGGAGTATCTGTAGGTGTCTAAACTGTGTAGCAAGACCCTGTACCAAATAAGTAATAAATTAAAAAAAAAAACCACACACACTTTATAGTATTTCTTTAGTGGATGAATGCATACTGTACCATATAATATGCATATGTTGTTAAAATTACATAAGTTTACGAGTTTAGAAAATAGTTAAGAACATTAGAAATGTTTTTAAAAGTGTGGGAAAGGTTTATAAGGGGGGGCAGATAACTCAGCGGACTAAAGCACCTGCTTAGGCAAGTGCTAGGGGACCAGGGTTCAATCCCCATGCCGTGCCGGCCCTGCCCCCAGGGTGCGCTGAGACAGCAATTGAGACTGGGTGTGGAGGCACATGCCTGTAATCCCAGCGTTTGGGAAGCTGAAAACAGGAGGATCACTCTGAATCCGATCTGTGCAGTGGGACCCCGTAGACCCTGTACTAAATACATTTATAAATAAATAAATAAATAAATAAACTGTGGGAAGGGTTTATAAAGCCTTACACTATATATAAATACTAAAAATAAATATAATACCGCTACTTCGCTGTTTTTCACTTACCACTGGGGTGTCTGGAATGTAACCTCCACGATAAGCAAGGGACCACTGTAGTGACCGGTGAAACACCTCTGGAGACCGTGGACACTGGTGGGAGTGTTCTGGGGCCTCTGGCTGGGGACTAGGGCTGCAGATTGACCTCTCACTCAGAGGCTGCAGCTTCCTAGACAGAGCAGTCAGGCGTTTCCTTGGTTTTCCAGCTTGGGCTGGGTCAGCGCTCCACCTTGCGAGCCATCTATGAACCTCTCCGGTAACTGTAGGAGCCTCTTGCCCGTATTCCACTACAGTATGCGAAGACAGAGGTTCACCAACTTTATGATCTTTTGGAAGAACCAGATTTTAGTTTTTTTAGTTCCTCCTGCCACTTTAATAATCTCTGTTCTAGTTGTTATTAATTTCTTCTACTTGCTTTAGGTTTACCAGCCATTTCTTTCTCTAGGTTTCCAAGGTGGAAGCTTAAATGATCTGAGTTTTGATCATTTTTCGCCTTCTCTGACATTGGTATTCAATGCACCACAGCTCTGGTGGAGCTGAGCTTTCCCTTAATTCCACCTGTTTTGATAATCTGTGTTTTCATTTTCACTGAAATTCAAAAACGCTTCTAGATTTTTCCTTGGGATTTCCCTTCTGATGCATGTGCTGCTGGGAAGCATATTTACTTACCCAAGCAGATATCTTCTACTTATTTTTCTGTGACTTAATTCCGTATGCATAGTGATCATTTTGCATATAATTTCTGTAATTTTAACTGTGTTGAGGTGTTTTTTAAGGCCCACAGTATGAGCTTAGTGAATACTGCACACAAATAAGAGAAGGATGGGCTTTCCACTGTTGTAAATGAGTCGTCCAGAATGTCCTTAGATTCAGCTGTCTAGCTATAGGCTCAGGGTGGCTAACTCCGCTGACTGTCTTCCCACCATCGCTGTCAGTCACTCATAGAGAACTGCTGCACTTTATCACAGCAGGGCTTTTGTCAATTCCTCCTTGCACATTTACTTTGTCATTCTTTCACTTCTTCTTTGATACTCCTACTTAATGTACATATCATTTCCAGACACAGAATACTCCTCTTTTAATTAAGAAATCTTTTTAATATGCTCAATTTTAGTGCAGAGAAAGGAACCCTGGGCCTTCCGTGTGCCAGGCAAGTTCCCCACTGCTGAGACACATCCACAGCCCCATTTCTTGCAAGGTGGGTTTCCTTGTCACAGCTCCTCTCAGCTTTTGTTTATTGGAGAAAACCTGTATTTCTCCTTTGCCTTTGAAGAATTATTACATCAAGTGCAGAATTCTATTTTGAGGTTTATTTTATTCTTTCAATATTTTATACATTTCACTCTGTTCTCTTCCTTCTATAATTTGTAGCACAAAAAAAATCTGGTAATTTCTAATCCTTGTGTCTCGACAGCTAAGTGGTTTTCTCTCCAGTTCATCTCTGTCTTTTCTCTTTGTCTTTGGTTTTCTGTGGTATGAATATGATTTACCTCATGGTTTTGGTGTCGGTCATAAATTTTGGGAAATTTGCAGCTATTGCTGCTTCAGATACTTCTTATTTTCGCCTTCTTCTTCTGGTAGTTACACAGTACAGGCCTCTTAGGGCCGGGGAGATGGCTCCGTGGAATAAGCGCTTCCCTGGCAAGCGCAAGGGCCTGAGTTCAATCCCCGGTTCCGCAAAAAAAAAAAAAAAAAAAAGTACAGGCCTCTTGTAGTTGTCCCACAGTTAATTAGAACTATTGCTCTATTTTTTCCACTTTATGTTGCAGTCTGAGAAATTTCTATTAAGAAATCTTGCTCACTGATTTCTCTCAGCTGTGTCCAATCAACTAATGAGTCCTCCAAGGCATTCTTCATTTCTGTGACACTATTTTTTAATTCTAACATTTCCTTTGAACTCTTCCATAGATATACCAAGTCCGCTTCCATTGCATGTCTTTCTGTCGAGCCCCTAGCCTGGCCCTCACGCTTAATTGAAATCCTCCATTCAATAATTCCCAAAACCCTGCTGTATCTGATTATGGTTCTGATGCTCGTTCTCTTCATGTGTGTTTTTTTTCTTGACTTTCATGTCTTATGCATTCTTGCGGAGCTCCATACTTGATATAGTGGGAGCTACGACACAATACAGTTAGACTCTGAGAGGGAGGTTGCATCCATAGCTGGCCAGGTGCTACGCTGTGCTCAATGTTTGGGGTACCGCCGCTGTAGATGCCAGAAGTGCTAACTTCCTTATTTTTTCTCCTTTTGTTTGTGCTTGCCTGACAACTCCTTCTCAGCCACAGTGGGTATCTTCTGCTTTCTTAGTAATACTCTGCTATTATCTGGGGCCCTGTTGATGCGGTGCTAAAGGGTCAAGAGGGAGGAAGCTCCTTATTGTCCTATGATTAAATCTCAGCTCCCTGTATGTGTGGGTGTCTGCACTGTGACTTTTAAAGGGATTTTTGTTTTTAAAGCTCCCACCCCCTCACAGGAGGCAGGAAAAGTTAGGGGTGGCTGAGTTGGCCAACTGGTCCTTGCCTAGGTGAGCTCAGGCTCTGGCAGAGCTGCCTGCCTGGGAGGGCAAAGCTCTGCATGCACAGTTACTAGCGTCACTGGAGGGACTGCTTTTCCACTCCCCCTGCTAGGACAGGAGGCAGTTTTCTGTGTCTCATGGAGCTCTGGTGAGGTTCTGGAGAAGCTAGGGATGGGTGGAGCTCCCAGGACATGATAGCTCTCAACGCATCTGCATTTGGCCTCCGGAAATCCATCAGAGGCTCCCTGTTGGCGTTTGTTCCAGTTCCCGGTTCCACAGGCTCCTGCAAGCTGGCTTTGCCCCCCTTCCCTGCACTGAGCTCCACCTCCAGACTTTAGTGCTCTGCACTGTGACCACCATCTTCTGACAGAGCTGGGGAGACCCAGTGAGTTTCAGTGTGGTCCACTCTTTTCCTTATTGTGAGAAATGAGAAAAATGACTGGCAACTTTGAAGCTCTTCTTTGTGTGTCCTTGCTGACAACAGAAGTCAGCACACTTTTCTGCAAAGGGACAAAAAGGGAATATTTTCTGCCCTTGAGAGATGCACAGCCTCTGCTGCCATTCCCCAAGCATGGTATCACCGTGTGACAGTGCACAAATGCATGACCTTGGCTGTGTCCCAATAAAATTTTATTTGCAAAGATGGGCAGACCCAAGTTTTATCTCAAAACTTTTACAAAAATGGGAGGGGAGCACCATTTCCTACTGCCTGTTCTATATCAAAGGACAGAAATTGAAATACTGTCAGGAATCAAGAGGTAACAAACATGAGCAAATTGGGATGAGTTTTAAATTTTAAAAAATAAGGTATAAAATAAATTAATTATATAATGATAGTCTTCATTTTTATAAATGTTTGCAGTATTTCATTTTCCTTGACATAAACATTTTACTTTAGATGGAAACTTAGGAGCCATAGATAATTGAGTGCTTCTAAATCACTACAAGAAACCAGCCACATGCACAAGCATAAGCAGAAACTGGTACTTCTCTGGGTGTTGGGATCACCATGCTTGGAGCCACCAGCTTCACACTTACTCAAGGGGAGCTGAGAAATCCAAATCTCATGATAGTTTTACAAGTTGAAATGCTGGCAACTACTCCAAGTGCTCCTTTAAACACCACACAAGTCATGAGTCTGAAGGTCAGACCTCTGAGCCGGCTGGCCCGGGATTCTGGCTGAACCCTGTTCTATACTGCTTGAATTTGCATTCAACACAGGCTAAACTCAAGGAGGACCCAAGGGAGCACAAGAGTGAAAGACCACCACACCAGCCACATAGCAAGGGACAGCCAGTGGAATGGGCACAGTGGCTGCCACGTGGCCGCCTCTCCAGGCCACTCACAGCCAAGGCCAGTCCATCCATGGCTTCTGGGGACCAAGCCTCTCTCTGCTCTTCTCACAGCCCCACCGCTATTTCTTTTTCCGCAATCAGGTTAACAGCCCCTGTGATTATGAACTCAAGTATTTTTCTCAAATCAACTAACTTCATCATTTTTTTTTTTGAAAGAGCACAATTATATTTCACTTAATCAGCAAGGAACTAATAAAACAATCACAATTATGCTTGTGCTGTGAAATCGCAGTAAGATAAATGGTTCCAATCAGTCACAGGAAGTCTGTGAAGAACATAGCATTTAAAAATGTGTTTCAAGCTATTTAGATCCAACTTCCCTGTGCCTTAGAGTCTCCTTTAGAAAGGAAATGTCCTAGAAATATTTTTTTCATCTTTCCTGAGACTCCAGCTTTCTAGAAATGATTTGAAATCTTTTGGGAGTAACATGAAAATAATGCACTGGACAGTATCTTCTCACCCTTGCTGGTGCCCTTCTACATAGGCTGTCCTGGAGGGAGGAGGGGTGGCAGAGCAGTAGGGGTCATGGGGAGCCCCCAGCAAGGGCAGAGAGGAAGGAGGAGTCGTGGGCCACAGGCTGCTGGCATCCTCTCCTTCCTGGGTCTCAGTATCCTTCAAATCACGGATGCACCACCTCCCCCGGGCACTGCCCCAGTGGAGAGGAGAGGCTGGGTGTGGGCACAGGGGCACAGACACAGTGAATTCCACTGAACTATTTTCCCACAAACAAGGGTGACAGAGGACGGACAAGGGCGAAACACTGGCAATGCCACATCTTCCCAGAGACGCTCCTGGGCACAGTGGGATAAGAATGCTATTAGACCAAGATGCATTTGACCCACCTCACTGCTGGGCCAGGGCTCAGCCACAGGATGCACAGTGGCAAGGTGGCCACTGTGCGCCCCCTCCCCCCAGCCCACAGCACAAAGGGAGTGCCATGCTGTGCACAGCCAGCCTGGGGAGACCAAGGTTCAGACTCTGCAGGCTTCCTCCTGCCGGTGGGGTGTCACTTTCCCAGTGTCCTGAAGCAGAAAGCCCTAAGTCAGCCTATCCTGCATCAAGGGTGGCCTGTTACTTCCTGGCTGTGAGTCTGATGCAGCAGAGATATACTTTCTAGAAGTGAGGTATAAAGACTAATGTTTCAAAAATATTTTTTTTTCTATGTTTCTAGAGATTAGACTCAGGACCTTAGAACTGAGCTACATCCCTAGCTGCACTTTGAAATGCCATTCTTTTGAGACAGAGTGCTAAGTAGCCCAGACTGCACTGGGACTTGCAATCCTCCTGCCTCTGTTTCCCACAGTTCCAGGGTAACTGGTGTGCACCCCCATGCCTGGTCCAACTGAACTGGAAAGAGCAACAAAATATGCCGCGGTGTTTTTATACAGTGGAACACTACTCAGCTAGAAGAAAGATAAACTTGGGGCATTTCTAGGCAAATAGATACAACTAGAGACGATACTCCTAAGTGAAATAAAATTAGATGCACATGTATAAACGTTGTATGGTCTCCCTAGTGAAAGAACCTGAAAGAGTAAATAAAATCTAAAAGATATAATAGATACTGAGAAATGGCAAGAAACGGTTCAAAGGGAAGAAACAACTGTGAGAGGGAAAGGAAAAAAAGAAAGAAAGGTAAAAATACATACATATATGCACAGGCTAGCTGGTATAACTGTCTACTGAGAGGAACAATTAATGCTTAACTTTTTTATTCTTTTTAATTTTTTGTCTAATTTTGCAGGCTTATGTCTCGTAATCTGAACAACTAATTTGAAGACAACAATATAACAACCATTCTTGAATTCCCTATCCTTTTGTTCAGTGAAATTCTGTATCATTTCTAATTTTTTTTTACTATTCTTTATTGTCTTAAAAAAAAAAAACTTTAAAAGTATGCTGTAATGGAACACAGCAATTAACACAAGGGAGAGGCGACTGGCGTGCAGAGGATAAAGGAAATGTGGAGCGTATCCGGGGTGTGTAAATCCACACTTTCTTGGTCCATTCACTTGCTGAGGAAGGACCCCAAGCCTGAGCTGCCGTGAGCTGTGCTGCTATAAACGCGCGTGTGCACAGATCACTGTAACGTGATGTCTTCGGCTCTTTGGGAAAGATACGAAGACAGACAGGAGCAGATGGCGCAAGTGGAGTTTCTAGTTTTAGCTTTCTTAGGAAACGTTGATTTCCATAGTGGTTTTACTAGTTTACCTTCCAATCAACAAT
Source organism: Octomys mimax (assembly GCA_002564305.1). NCBI lineage: Eukaryota > Metazoa > Chordata > Mammalia > Rodentia > Octodontidae > Octomys > Octomys mimax. Next base: position 18,529 of record NDGM011078897.1, on the reverse strand, counting down.
GCAGAATTATTCATTTTCTCCTGCAGCCTCACCAGCATTTGTTGTTACCTTATTTTTTGATGGTGGCCATTCTTTCTGGGGTTAAGATGGAATCTCAGTCATTTTTAACTTGCATTTCTCAAATGGCCAGTGATGTCGAGCGTTTCTCCCTGTATTAATAGGCTGTTTGTACTTCTGTGAAGTATCTACTCATTTCAGTTGCCCATATTTTGACTAGGTCTCTTGTTTTGGAGGGGGCCTGATTTTCTTAGTTTTTTATGTGTTCAAGATATTCTAGCAGAAGAACAGTTGGCAAAAGGTTTTCATATTCTGCAGTATTGGTAACAAATACCTGTAATCTCAGCACTCTGAAAGGCTGAATCGGGAAGATCAAAAGCTCCAGTCCAGCCTGGTCAATTCAGTGACTTAGGAAGACCCTATCCCCAAATAAAAATACAAAGGGCTGGGGCTGTAGTTCAGGCTCAGAAACCCTGTGTTCAATCCCAACTGTGGCAAAAAAAAATAAAAAAATAAAAGGAAAGAAGGCAGAAGAAAAGAGTAAGGAGAAAGAAGCAAGGCAAAGCCAACAGAAGAGATAGATGAGCCTGTGACTCCTCCGGAGGCTGCAGCAAGCTCAGCCCTGAGATGCTGGATGGGCTGTCCTCCACCTTAGGCTTCACCTCTGGGTGGTGCAGCTGGCGCATGCTCAGTGGGATTCTCCTGTTTTTTCCACGTTCAAATAGGATGAGTCCTTTAAGATTTTCAATTGTCTTGGGGGCTTTTCCCCCCAGTTGGGCATAGAAAGAGTTAAATTATGTACATCATAAGGAATTTTCAACCCCAGAAGAAATTAAACAAAATTGTTGTCATAAAATTTACACAAATTAGAACACCTGGTCAGCTAACAATGGGCACTTTGTTACGGTGTCCCACCTGGCCTTCCTTCCTCTTGTGAATGGTGAAAGCTGCCTAGGGTGGTTTATGATGAGGAGCCAGGATGGCCCTGAAGGTTTCCGAGCACAGGGGATGTCCTGTACCCCTGCTCGGTGCAAATAGCACGGTGATGTTCCTATTACACAGGAGGAGACGTGGACTTGTGGACCCCAGGAAAGGCAGAGATGCTGCGGGGCCTTTGCTCGGGGAGGGGACGGAAGCACCACACAAAGAGCGCAAGGGCTCCTGTGCTCTGGGAGGCATGGAAGGTGTGTCTGTTTAGGGGATAGCGAGTCTCTGGGGCTCTACGCATCCCTGGGTTAATCCTTCAGGGAATCCGTGAGTGCACGTGTTGTGAGGGCGTGGGGTCTGGCCAGAAGATCAGCTCAGTGGGGCACGGTCTGGAAGGAGCATGTGCCTCCGGCTCCTCCCTTCCCTCTCCACTTCCTGGCCATATCCACCCCACCGATCCTCCCGGTCACTTCTGCCTTGAGGCCAGTCAGGCATAAACTGAAACCAGGAGACGAGGTGAGCCTCTGCTCCTACGCCATGGGCGTTCAGTCTCTTGCTGGGTCCACTGAGGACACAGTGACTGAGTGGAAGCTGCCACCCAATGCCAGCCACCTCAGGGAACAGGTGCAGCAGACTTGAGTGAGGTTTTCAGGCTGTGGTATTTATCTCTGTCTCTCCGAGTGTTATATTTCCAATTCTTAAGAAAGCGTTTGCTTGTGAAAATCAAACAAGCAGTCTCTCAGCGGTCTCTGAGAAGGCCCTCCACGCACCCACGAGGGCCACGGCTTCTGCTCATCAGCACCGTACCAATTAGTGCAGTCACGTTTGGAAAGAAGGGTGAAGAGCTCCGGGATGCAACACAGGAGACGCGTGTCCTGCACCCGCCCATTCCACACTTGGGGATCTGGAGCGCTTCTATCTTCCTTCAGAAGTAAAACTAGATGCACCTGGGCACGTTCCTGCCGCTCGCCCACCGCGGGAGCCCCGCGCTGTCGGGCTGTAATTCAGCGGAGCAGGGAAGCCCGGTGAGCCAATTAAAATGAAGCGCCTCGCTGGGCGCCCATGCGCTGATTGTTTGTCAGAATTTATTACCTCGTATTTAACAAATATGGGGTAATTAGGGCAAGAGCGAGAATGAGATCATCAAGATCCGGGTAATTATTCCCTCCCCCGCTCCATAAAGGAACAGTCCCGCCAAGTCCTCAATGTCAGCTTCTCTGGAGGAGCCCATGGGTGTACATCCCCACTGAGAGTCACAAACAAGGTGGCAGGAGCCTTGTAACCAGATGCCATCTTGACCTCAGCAGCTGGCAGCATTGCAGTGGGGTCTTTAGCCCTGGCCCAGGCTGCTGGCCGAAATGTGGGCTGGAGCAGGGAGCTGGGGCTCTTAGCTCTGCCTCTGGGGCCCAGGAGGGAGGCCACCAAACAGCACATGGGTTATTTTAAAAAGTTTTGCTTTCTTCCTTGTGTCATCTGGTGTGTTCAAATAGCTGTCCTCCTGCTTGATAACAAATGCAGAAGAAGCCAATAAATTCTAGCTTCAAGGTTTTCTTCACTGGTCAGAGTTATTTTAATTATAATGAAAAAAAAACCATTCACAACAAGTTTGTGTATGTTTTAAGCATTGTTAAGATGGGAAATTGTGAGGAAATGGATCTCCAGTGTAAAATCATGACTAGAAGGGCCATTACATCACCCGGCAGTGGTTTTATGGGGCCAGCCTCACATTGGCCTTGTCACTGTCCAGGCTCTGTTCATGGCCTGTGACTCTGTGGTGTTTCACTAAGCAGGGCTTCAAAGCAGGCAGGGAAACCAGGCACCGAAATGCTGGCAGCAAATTATTTCTAAGCAATGGAATTATGGATGATTTCTATTAATGGCTTTATATCTTATTGTACTTTCAGATTTTCAACAACCTGAAAACAAAGCAAGCAGAGTCATTTAGAGCAGATTCCTCACTCCTACTTTCAGTCACCTTGAAGGGAGCAACACGCAGCAAAAGTGGAGCCTTCACACTGTCTTCCTTCCCTTCCTTTCCTTTCCTTTCCCTTCCTTTCCCTTCCCTTATCTTTCTTTTTTCTTTTTGAGTGCATGTAATGTTACTTCCACATGATTCAATGTGACCTGTGATGCAAAGATGAGCACAGATGGCACAGAAGTGACCCTAAGCTCAGAGCTACCTACCAAGGAAGGTCTAGGGCAGGAAGAGACAGGGACGAAGCCTTGGTTTATGTCCCAGGTCAGGAGATCTACTACAAAAGAGAGAACATCTGAAGATATATTTTTAAAAGCCACAGAGAACAAATATACTTGCCTAATGCTTCTCCTCATAGGGCCATGCGTGGGCTCCAGTGGACTCTTCTGAAGGCCCACTTTATTAAGGAAATGATTAAACATTTGAAGCTGTATATGTACACACAATGCAGTGTTGTAGTGTCATGCATCAGGTCAGCTCTCCTATGTTGGATGGTGCAGGTGAGCTCCAGGACTGCAGTGTGGGCACAACCTGATTCTATCACGGGCCAGGCACAATGGGACTCCCCTGCCCGGGGCTGTGCTGGCCCACTTGTGCTGCCTCCTGTCCCTCACAGGAGGGCCTCAGTGGCTCCCCAGCCTGTTCCTGCACACCCACTCCTCTCTGTCTTTTATGACCTTTACAGGTAAATTTGTAATCTGAGGGAGAAGCACAAGCCCACGGCCTGGATTCCTGGGTTTGTTCTGCACAGCACTTTTCTACACAAGCATGCTTTTCTGAGCCAGTGTGCTTCTTGACTTAATAGATTCTCAGATTCATGATTTGAATATTACCAGTGCCACAGATATCCAGTGACGAAAATCCTTCCAGGTTGACACTATAAAAAAGAAAATCACTATAGGGGGGGAAAGCATTTTAAAACAAAACGTAATTTACTCTAGCATTTTTATAGGATCCATAGGGCTCCATTTTTACAAATGTAAAACCAAATATTACATCCTTTGGACTATGAAATTAATTCTTTGGAATTTTAACAATGTAATTAATTATTTGAAAGGAAAGAAAATCGTATCTTTTGGCATACATTATTTTCAGTGAACCCAGTCTCTCTTGGTTCATTAGTACTTCATTGAGTATCTACCCACAACAAATCTACAAAATTATCTATTGTAGAAGTTTCCTGTCATTGTTACAGGAACTATACATGTATACTGTCCACACCTAATAGATTTTTCTTTGTCTTAAGATAAAATTTAAATTGAAAACCCTTTTTAAAAAGGAGCCCATGTGAATGCCTATATGGCAAGGAATGTGGTAAGTAGAAGAAAGAGACAACTCTGGATTCATACATCTTACTAAGGTTGACCTACAAAGAACAGAAAGGCTGAAAAGACAAATCATGGTGATGAGATGAACTCAGGAAGGAATATCTCCAATGAAAGAAGAGCTTAGGACCACATGGCTTCAAGGCTGGATTCAAGCACGTATTTAAAACATCAACCCATTTAATTATTGCTAAAAGCCAAAGATAAGAGAAATTCTTCCAGGCACATTCTTGGAGGACAGCATTGCCTCAATACCAAAGCCAGACAAGGATATAACACAATTAGACTACTGCAGCCCACTACCCTGGAGGAACATAAATGCCAGACCCTTCACCACAATCCTTCCAAACCAAACCCAACAGAAGGCATGCAAGGCAATTGGCTATGGTCAGCTAGAAGTAAACATGGTTTCACAGAAACACATGCAGATCAGGAAGGGTGATTAATGCCACACGGCCACACCTCCAGAACCACGGGCAAGGGCCATGGAGCCCCTCAATACATGCAGAAAAGGCACTTGATAAAGTTCAGGTTCTTCTTGATAAAGACTTCATGCAGATTAGCTATACAAGGAATCCAACATGATGAAGAACATATGTAACAAACCAATAGCCAGTATCATGCTGAGTGGGGCAGTGCTAAAGCTTTCTAAGATCTGGAACAAGATAAAAATGCCCATTTTCACTACCAAAGAAGAATGAAAGGAAGAAATCAAATGAAAATCATTCTCAGCCAGAGAGAGCATGCTAGAGCCACTGCAACTCTCACACACTGGAGGTTGAAATAAAAAATGGTGTTGTTTAGTCATCTGGGATACACTTTAACATTGTCATAAAGCTAAACATGTACTTATGACACAATTCTGAAAGAACACTCTACGTTCACATAAGGACCTGTGACTGAATATTCGCCATGGCTGTACCAATAATGTCTCATTTTTGAAACTAACCTAACGACTTTGCTTTGCACAAATAAGAAAGCAAACTGGGGTCCGTCTACACCCTAGAATACACTTCACCCCACACAGGCTCACACAGCAGGGTGCACTGATCCCACGTGTGTGTCGTAAGGGAAAGAAGCCAATGTTGACAGGTTGCATATCAATGATTACTTATTTCTATGACTTTATAGGGGCAACGCTGGTGACACAGGATTGGGGGACTGACTACAAAGGACCATCAGGGAAATTTGGAGTCTGATGGGAGTGTTTTCTTTTTTACTGTGATGTTTAAATGACTCTATTCATCTATCCAAACTTGGAGAAATATAGGGCTGATGAAAAATACAATGTGTGATAAACTGAAAACATTATTACAATAAAAGATACATTTCCATGAGTCCCCTCTAAGTCCTCCCTGCACTCTGAACACACCTACCCCATTGCTCTTGCTGCCTTCTGAAGTAGCTCTGGAGTCTCCTTTCATGTCTTCATGAGGCGTGAGTTAAAATCCAATGAATGGTGATGCCAGGCGCCATCCAACAGAAAGGCAGCTCTAAAAACCATGGTGCTGCATCCTCAGTCTCCTTAGTCACTGGATCTGGCACTGTGTGACTTCTGGCTCTTCCCCAAAGTCAAAATGACCATGAAAAGGAAAAGGTTTGAGTCCATATAGGACACGGAGGCAGCTATGACAACACAACTAAAGATTCAGGAAAGAGGAGTCCAGAGCTGCTGCAGGTGGGATGAGTATGCTGGTGGGCTGGGGAATGACTGAGGGGGATTCATGGTAATGTCTTTTCCTGTAAGAAAATTCTTTCAGTGTTGATCACATTTCATATACATTCAAATGAACCTAAATTTAAAACAGTATGTTTTATTACTCTTGAAATTATACTAACAACTGTGTTTAAAAAAGCAAAAGCAAAACTCTTACTATCCTAGCATGAAATGGAGCCTGAGATTTCAACATGAGCTCTCAAGTGGTGGTTGTGGAAGTCTGCTCAGAACAGGCCTCCTGCTGGATATCCTGATCAGCATTTTTTCCTTCATAGATTCCAGATCACCATCCTATGGACTAACATCTAATTCCTACCTCTGAAGTTAGCAAGTACATTAATATTTTACAGAGGTATCAGATATCCAGTGTCTGGCCTGGGAGAGGCTGGAGGTTATGTGTGGCTTGAAGCCCCGGTGTCCAAAGCCAACTTCACTGGATACCCTTCCCAGCAGGTGTCAGTGGTGATGGCTGTGTCCTACCTGTGTTCTACTTGTTTTCTGTTCCTTTCCAGGACAGGCTATCCTCAGTGAGTATCCATTCATTCACCTCTGATTTTTTCCATGAAGAAATATTTTGGCAATTTCATTTGGAGGCCATCATAGTAAGCTTTCTTCTTCTTGGGACCAAATACCGAGCACTCACAACTTCAAGGAAGACAGTTATTTGGCTCATGGTTTCGGAGGACTCAGTTCAGGGTCATCAGGTTCAAAGGCAGGAGCACCATGGGGAAGGAGCATGGTAGGGTACATCCAGGAAGCATAACAAGGAACAGCACCAGTGAGGAAGAGTCCAAGGGCCAGATGCAGTTCCCAAGGTCACTTCCATGGCTCTGACATACTAGGAAGTATGCTTTCCTAACTCCCTCTTCAACTCCAAGCCAAACCAACACAGAGGGCCCAGATGACCCTAATTTCAACTCTCACTGAGCAGAGATGTCCATGTATAAAAGGGTGGGTCGGGGTAGATGTGAGGATGGGTACTGTATAAGGTTGTAGATCAACACCAGGACAAAGAAAGGAAGACGAGGGAACACGGAGGGAAATCACCTTTCCATCAGCTACTACCACAATGGCAGAACCTCTAAGAATAGCAAAAACATTTTAAGTATTCAACTAGTTATGCTCAGATTAGGCTTTATTTCCCTTCTAGTGACCTAAAACACCATGGGGAACACACAGTGAACGCCTTCTTCCTTTTTTCTTGTTCCCAAGCTCTACCTGGGTCTTGAACTCAGAGTGTTCCAACATTAAAGCCCAAAGGAAAAGGATTTACATATCAGTCACACTGTTCAAGGAGTATAAAAAAAATGTGCTTCAGGGAAAAACTCTGAAATGCCTAAAGGCAACTAGAATCTAAGATTTTATTGTCTTCGAGTTGCTTCATACTTCTGTAAGTTGCTAGATAACTGATAGGTGCAGGCAGATCCTGCCAATCTGATAGCTTTGAGTTCCTACCCCACCCTCTCTACCCCCATGGAAGAACTAATTTTGCTTCCATTTGCATTTTATCTCAATAGTCCTGATGAATGAATGTTTTGGCTTGAATTCTGTTTTGAAGTGGTTATAGGTATTTTTCTAGCGCCCTCACTAACTGTGTTAAATCCAATCTTTAATGCATGTTCATTTCTACGTCTGTATGAGAGATGCTTGAGGGAAAAGGCCCTGGAGGGAGGTCCCACCCTGAACTACCCAGGGCACCCTTTCAGGGTTTGGTTTTGGCAGGCATTGGTGCAGACCGCTAGTGTCAAAAGCAAGCCCTCTATGCTTCAGGACAGGCCTGGACTGAGCTTAGCAGTCTCTCTGGTAGGACTTCCTGTTAGGCTGGGGATGTGAGCCTGCTCTCCAGAAATGGCTCTTCAAAATTTAAAGCACATAACTGATTCATATGGATCCAGTATAAATAAAGATCAAAAGATTGAAAAATAAACGCTGTATGGTGCTTCCTTCTTCTTGCCACATAATTAAACCTAATAAACGCCACATTAATTACCCGAGTATATTTCAACCCATCTCTAAATTAATGGCTCTCCTCACATACATCCAATATTGCCAATACTTCATGGAAGATGGCGTCACCCACAAATCTACCCAGTTAGTGATTGATTAGGGTAAAATGACCCCTGGCCAACAGAAGGGATGTGAGATGTGTTCACTAGAATTACCCAGTCCCAACATGTGGTATCTGAGGAAAAGACAGGATGGTGGCCCAGGCAAATGCTATAAAATATTTTACAGCTATTCAGAAGGAACACATTAAAAACAACTTTGGCAGTGGAGGTGAAGTGGCACCAACCTTTACAGAGCGGAGACCCTTTGTTTTCTAGGCCTCTTCCTGAGCGCAGTGAACTTATCAAGAACTTTGATGTAGAAAAAATTGTGATGTGCATATGTACAAATGATCCAAACACAGCAAAAAGCAGCTAAGAAAATCAATAAAGTGGCTTTTTAACAAATGCATTCCATACCGGATCAAAGAGATAGCCTGGCAGCTACACGCTGCAGATCTAACGCCGGTGCGTGCTCATTTCAAGGAGACAGCCTTTGCCTCAGCAAGGGGAAGCCTGTCTGTAATGAGCTTCTTCTGCCAGCCCAAAGCCACTGCTCAAACAGGGACTAAGCAAACTTGGCCCTCAGAGGCTCTGGCAGGGAAGGCATGGCCCCCTTCTGGGGAAAGGCGGAGCTTGCTGTAGCTTCTAATGGGCTTTGCTGGTTCAGCCCCTCCTCATTCCCTGGGCCAGAGCAGACTTTCATGTGTAAATACAAGGTACCCACTCACCTAGGGGTAGTGGGTACTTTTGTTTTTGTTTTATTATTTTTAAAAAGTATAGTCCAATGCTAGACACCAACTGCTAATAAAATCACAGTGTCTGGTTTGGTAGGACACTCACACAGATCCAGCCCAACACGTGGTCTGAATGTTGTCAGGTGCAGGGACTTTAAAAGGTATCCTCTTGGAAGGCTTGTTTTGCTCCCAGGGCTTGAAGGGAGATAAACCTGGAGTGATATTCAGGGTCCCCACATTCTGAGCACACGCACCCACTCCAGGTTCACTGGGGTTCACTTGGGGCTCACTCAGCACCATTTGGTCCTGCAGTCAGGGCGCCACTCAGATCCTGTGCTGCACCCCCCTGCTCCTCAGCCCTGCTGAGCCTCCTTTGTCCATTTTCACTACTGCGGAGACTCCTCCTTGTCTGTCTCCATCAGTGGGTTAAGACAAAATAAAACATAGCTGACTCTGGATTAGCTTCCAGAGGTGCAGTACAAACAGGAAATAGATGCACACAGCTCCCAGAGAGGAATCTGTTTGGGGATCTATCTGATCCAAACATTTGCCTGGCACAGAGCTCTGTTGCCAGCCTCGCCGTGAGAGAGCCAGGCTGAGAGCAAGCAAGGCTTCTCACTTATGCGCCACAGTGTAACAATGGAGGCACAAGTTAGAGAAAGCAGCGGACCAAAGAGTCACGGGTCCAGCCCAGAGATACACACTTAGGCAGCTTGAGCACACTGCAGCCCTGAGGTGCAGGGTCCCCACCAATACCTCCAAAGCAAAGCACAGAGCCCAGGGAGAGGAGTCCCCAGCCCCTGCTGCCCCCTACTCAGCCTACTGGAGGGACTAGGATGGCTGTGTTCTACAGCAAAGAAACTTCTACCCTGGGCCTTTTGACCTAGGGAAGCCATTTTCCGTTGTTCATATTTCTGGTGTACAAGAGTCTGTTGTGGATACATGGCTTCTACGATGACGTTAGCATAGCCATCATCTCACACACTTACCTACTTATTTAACAAAAATCCCTAATGCAATATAATTTTATTAACTATGATCCTCATGTTGCATATTAGATGGAGACTCGTTCTCCTACAGGCTGGCACCAGTGTGCCCTTTGGCAACATCTCCGTTCTCTGCCCCTCCACTCTTGGTAACCACCTCTTTGTTCCCTAACTTTTGTGCGTTTGAACTTTTTTTTGTTGTTGTTTTTCAGATTCCATGATATATAAGATCATGTAGTATTTCACTTTCTGTGCCAGCTTATTTCACATAGTGTATCGTGTCTTAGGTTCATTCATGTGGCTACAGATGGCGGGGTTCCCCTTCCCTGTAAATGTGGACTAATGCTCCACCGTGCACACAGAACACGCTGCCTCACCCTCACATCCATCCACAGACAGATCGTTCCCAAAGTTTGGCCGTGGTGAGGACTGTGGCATGGGCATGGCAGTGCTGACGGACTGGCGAAGTGGTGGCTTCCTCTCCTTTGGGCTTAGTGAGTGTGTGTGTGTGTGTGTGACAGTGTATGTGTGTGTGTGTCTGTCTGTGTGTGTGGTGTGCATTGCCTTGTTGACCCGAATGGGTAGCAATGGATTACAAGGAAGTGTCACAACAGGAGAAGAAACCTTGTGCACTGGCACAGACACACACATATACACACACTCACTCACACACTCATTTCTACCTACCCTCCATGCAACTGGAAACTGGGAAATATCTCACATACATTTGGAAAGAGATGATAAATATTTTAAGTAGCTTCTTTATATGCACTATTTCTTTAGCAGCATAAAAATAATTTTTGGTTATAGAAATTAAAATGAGTTATTATAACTGAAGGTCAGATTTGTGAGTTAGTTGCTGATTTGATATGAATATCATACACATTCTCATCCTAAACAATAAAAATTATATATATATATAAATATATATGGTTTGTTTTAAAGTTAAAGAAATTTTTTTGAAATCTTTATTACCTAGGTACCGAAGTTTGAAAACATGAACATGTGCATGATTTCTGAAAGAACAATGAATAGGGTAGAGCAAAGAGAGATGCTGGTGAATTCAATGCAGGCGAAATCCAAAATAAAATTAATACAAACATAAGAAGCAACAGGGAGGCATGCAGACGCTGACTCCGTCCATGTTCTCTGAAGGAAAACCAAAGATCTTGGGGAATAATAGAAAAATATCACCAAATGAAGTGCGCCATGATGTATGGAACAGCGGGCATGGAAGGGTTCACAGGGCGCCCTCCTGCGGGGCCCCTCCCCCACTTGCTGAGACGTGACTCTGCGATGCTCCCTTCTGTCTCCGCTGCCCCTCCGTGAGCAGGAGACATTGTCCTGCCTTCCCCAGTCAGCCCGGGACCACGGGGCCCAAGGCAGACCCCGCTGCAGGGCGCAGCCCCCGGAGTGGTCTCAAGGACATCACTGACCCACAGGGCTCAGTGGGCAGGCACGCTCTGCTGTCTCATCTTTACCAAAATGATGGTGATGATATGCAAAGAACAGTAAGACCAAATTCACTTTACTTGATATTTTCCTTTAGTGCTGCCTCAATTTTCTCTTAGTTTTTCCCATAAATATCTCTCTCACATCATCTCCAACTTGAGAAGTGAGATCACTCTGCTTTTCAGTCCAGGGGTTATTCCTGACTTTCTGTGTGTATCAGTCAGCTTTCTCATTGTTGGAGACGGCATCCGGCCCCACCTTGAAGGAGGAGTGGAGTCAGTGGGCTCAGCCCGTGGTTGGCTGGCCCCTGGACAGAAGCCACGTGGTGAAAGGGCTTGGTGGGGCAGCTACCCACCTCTCAGCAGGCAGGAAGCCGAGCGGGAAGGAGGAGCCAAGGACAGATGCAGCCTTCCAAGCTACACTGCAACATCGCAGTCAGTTAGGAACTCATCTGGGGATAGACCATTTGCTGAGTGTGGCACCCCCATAATCCAGTGACCTCATAAAGCCCCACCTCTGCAGATGAGAGGCTCTGGGGAGATACTGCAGCTCTAAACCAGAACACTATCCTCCTGCTCCCCTGTTCATCCCCCTCTCTGACCTCATCCAATGCAGCTCCCTATCTTGCTGCATCCAAAATGTTTCTCAGCATTCAGCCGAGCTCTTCTGATCTCTCAGGTGTCTGTTGTCTCCTAGGTGGAATCTCATTGGTCCCTGGGCTGCTCTGTCCACACCCACCCTTTCTCTGAACTTGCTAACAAACTCAAGATAAAATAAAAATGCCATCCAATGCCTCCCTGTGCCAGGAGCTCGGGGCCACATCTCTGTAGCCTTGTCTTCCTTTCTGACTCACTCAGCTCTGAGCACCTATCTTACCGCACCCACCCCTGAAGCCCCCTCTGCTTGCATGCGGCTGGATCCTTCTCATTCCTTGGGACACAGAGACACCTTTCCGCTTCTCTGTCCTAATGTAGAAAGTAAGCTGCTTGCAGACAGGAGTTTATGGCTACAAAATGTGTCTCCCATGGTGGTTGTTGAATCAATGTCTGTTGGTACAATGATGAAGAATAGGGGTAGGGGGAGTGCTCTCCATGAGATCTAAATTTGCGAAGTGGTTTTGTAGGAAATCACTTTGAGTTCTTAGGTCCTTTCTTCACACACCAGGAAAACAATAACAGAATTAACCAAACATTTGGTTCTCAACACTCAGTGAAGGAGAAGGGAGGAAAAGCTCTTATTATCCCAGCTAATCACCAGCTTGACTGGGCAGAGAGATTCCATTACTTCACTTCATTTGCATCCCTGGTATCTAATACATGCCTGACCATCATGGACAACCTCATTCGTATCCAGTGGATGGACAAGCAAATGGACACTAACAACCCATGAGAGACAGGGGTAATTACAGAGGGCTGGGGAAGGCCTGAGGAATCGGTGACACTGTAGGCTGGGAGAGCAGAACGATAAGCAAGGGACCTAAACTATGGAAATTGTGGAGCACTGGAACAAATGACTAGGTAGGCAAGGACAGCTGTCCACCCACGGCACCTCAGGAGTGTAGCAGCTCCCTCCACAGTGCTCCATGAATCGATGAGAGTGTGGACCCAGGAGTGAGGACCACGATGTGGAGAAGAACCTCCGGTGAGCCCAAAGGGCACTCACAGTGAGCAAGAATGCTATGGGCCCTGTTTGGGAGAAGGAAAGGTTGCTATAGCAGCAAAACTAGCCTATTCTGGCTGATATGAAACCCACTAACATCTGTCCTTCGTCCTTTATCCAGAGTGTAAGCCATGAGAAAAGGAGCCATCTGTATGTATTTACTATTTGGACTTGAACACCCACTTCTGAACCTGGCACATAAAGAATGACTAATAAAAGAAGAAATGACTTCATAACAAATGACCAGTTAACAGAAAACAACAGCGACCACATAAAGATTTTACAGTTACTGTGATGTGCTACCAACCAGCATCATGACCTTCAGGACTTCAGTTCTGTGGCCAGCGCAGTCTATGCCAAGGAGTAGGGAGAGATGGCAAGGTCCCAGGAAATAGGACGAGAGAGAGAGAGGGGCTGTAATGGTGACTGATCTACAGCACAGAAGCCCGAGATTTGTCTACAAGCTTGTGAAAGCATGTGTCCCACAGGAGCAGAAGCAGCCAGTTCCCAGAGATGGGTAGAGTGAAAATAAAAATTGGACATGAAATGTAGCCAGGTTGAATGAAATCATAATATGCAGGCATTTGCATTGTTTTGTATTTTGTACAGTAAACACTTAAAATGATTAAAATCATGAGTAGTACAGTACGTATATATGTCATCACAGTGAAAGAAAACAGTTTATGAAATGTCTTCTGTATGATCAGCAACAACCTGTCACCCACCCAGATTGTGAGCCCTTGCTACTGTCTGCCCTATGCCAAGCTTGTCACTAGGAGGATGGAGCAAAGATTAAATGAACCTGATTTGCTGTCCCAGAGCCCCACCCCCAAGTAGGAACTCCAAAAAGGGCTTTGGACACACAGCTGACAATCATCCTACCCAGTCATCTCAGGACCACAGAAGACGGCTTCTGGGACCCAGCAGGACCGAACCCAAGATGCCCAAATCTCTTACATAAAGTGAGGCAGTATTTGTATATAAACTATGTACACTGTTTCCTGTACTTTTTATACTGCTGTATAACATGTACACTGGCTACAATGTATATGTGGAAATAGTGTTATTTTGAAGTGTTTAGAGGAAGATGACAGGGAAAGTCATGCTCGGTGGAGGTGCAGTTTTTACCCCAACTGCTTTCAGTCATGGTTGAATCATGGATGTAGAAGCTGCGGATACAAAAAGCCGGGTATAATTTGATTTTTAACTAGTACCCAAGACAAAAAAATGTCAGGGCCTTGGTCTTGGGCCTCTGGCCTCTAGGAAGGAAACTGAGAGGAGGAATCAGAGCTAAGGAGTCCTGATGAGGTGGAGCCCAGGCTGACCAGGATGTCAGGATGAAAGTGTGGATCTTGAGGCTGGCAGGAAGAGGGGCCTCCAGGACCCGGCTCACAGAACCCAGGGCAGGAGGTCAACAATGAACAATGAGGCTGCAGAGCAGAGCTGGAAAGAAAACAGTTCTGGTTTCCCAAAGTAAAACTCTTTGCCCTGTTCCTCTGCATGACAGCCACCAATGCACTACGCTATTTACAGAAATGCTGACGTCAGTGGGGGCCCTTCTGCACATGCACTTTTCGGTCAAGTCACCTGAAGTGGCCATAGAAGTGTACCTCTCTGCCTTACCTGCACCCTGCACCCTCCCTGCATGCCTCAGCCAGGAGTCCCTGCAGCCACAGGGCACTTCCTCAGCATCCACCATAGGTTTTCTCCAAATTCTGGGGTTTCTGTTGCTTTGCTCCCCACTAGTGATTAGGGCAGTGATTACTCATCCCTCTGTGGCCAGCAGCTCCTGCTGCATCTCACCTCATCTAAACTCTTCTCTTGTTCCCTCCAACTACAACACATCTGGTTCTGGGACTCTGGGCTTCCTGTGGGTGTTCTCCCTCTGCAGACTACTGGGTTCCTGGGCGGCCCCAATACTACTGCTCAAGGTCCTGTGGCTCTTTTGTCCTGGCTCCAAGCTATACAATCATGGAACTGGGAAAAAGTGTGAACCCCGGTCTCTGTCATCAAGAGATATCATTATTCTGTTCACGTGGATGGTTTGAACAGTCTCCATGGTTACCAAACTGGACCTGGACAATGGACTCTTGACAGAGGCCACCATTAATTTTATCTCTGTCCCTCATGATGCCTAATTATTTGATCAATTTTGCATTCCTCAATCTGGTCATCTGAACAACTACTTTAAAAATAACAATATGCAATATAACAACCTCTGCTAATTTCCTATCATCTTGTTTTAAAATTCTGTATGTTTTTATTGTGTTTTAAAAAAAATTCTCTTTAAAATAAAGAAAGAGTTTAGCAGACAACAGCCTGTGCCCAATATCCTAGGCTCTAGAAAGCTACATCCCCAGATCCTTAAAATTATCATTCTTTTACTTTCAATTTTGATAAAAGATTTCACTATATTGTCCAGGCTGGCCTTGACCTTACGGCCCTCCTGTCTTACCTGCCAGAGTAGCTGGGAACACTACAGCAGCTAAAGGGTTGCTTTTTGCATTCAGAGCAAAGCACCTTTTACACACGTGCACACATGCACGTTAAAGAAGAAAAACACATAATTCCTGGGATGAGGTTTGTGCCCCACAGAAGCTGCATATTACAACTGTCCTCAGTTGACCAAATAGGGCATCTAAGATGAAATAACACACTGACGCTGTTAGGGAGACAAGGTCATGTGCTAGCAAGGAGGCTGGCCACTTGTCACACAGGACTGCAGTTGGTGCTCATGCTGTGTATCTTGTGCTGGTTTGTTCAAGTGCTTTTAGACAGAAGGAGCCACACAACTTCAGATCAATAGGAAGCCTGGTACCCAGACCTGAAGAGAGCTGTGACGCCCACCCATGCGACTCTCCTCCAGAGAGAGCCCTTTCCCTCAGTGTGACCCATCAAGTACGTCATATTCTCCTGAGTTTTATAAAGTAGCACAGAGGTGAGGACATTAATTGCCCATTTCCTGGTCATTGCCTATATTAGTTCTCCAGATCGATTTGTTATCCACACTCCCTTTGGGTTGTCTATTGATAGCTCCCCAGACCCTGGTTCCCCCCTACTTAATATATCACTGCCAGAGAGTAGAATAAGTACTCTATAGCAGTCATGTTAATCATTTGCTGTTGTGGGTATAATACTGGGGTTGAAAAAGCAGACAGTGGCCATGTGAAGCAATGTTTTCTGTAGAGCCTACT
Source organism: Octomys mimax (assembly GCA_002564305.1). Taxonomy (NCBI): domain Eukaryota; kingdom Metazoa; phylum Chordata; class Mammalia; order Rodentia; family Octodontidae; genus Octomys; species Octomys mimax. Next base: position 2,515 of record NDGM011078897.1, on the reverse strand, counting down.
TCTAGGTCAGGAGCACCGCATACCTGTAGTCATGTAGCCTGACCTCGGTGGGTCTGGGACACAGGCAGAAGCTTTCTCTCCCTTCTCTGAATGGGATCCTTGGCTCAGTAGCAATAGGCCAGCCAAGCTCCAAGCCTGTCTTCTGACTGCTCCTCAGCGTGTCCTGGAAATTCCTGTCCCCAGTAAATAGCCCCTGAATGAATCCAGTAAGTAATAAGTAAAGTAACATACTATATAAAAATCTAAAAACATGTGTGTGTTTTTCTAATTTCAGGTTTATAAGGATGTTAATTTGAACTTATGGCTGATCTGAGTATCCAGAGCTGTGTTCTTAATGTACACAGGAAATTGTCCTATGTGATAATCAACCAAGTGAGAAGAAAGTGGAGGTTTGCTAGACATGGAGACCTCTGCTAGAACTGCAGATCAAGATTACATAATTGATACGACAGAGTCACCATGGATACTCATTCCCTGGGTAAGTGGCTTGGTATATGCACCCCAGAAAGAACCCTAGAGAGAAAGCAGAAGCTTGCTGTCCCCAAAAGGGGGGACACAGTGGATTTTCAGGACAAAGAATAATTTACAAGAAAAAGAACACCTAAGAAACATTTTATGATTAAATATGTTGGGATATTTTCCTTTAAAAAGCCTCAGAGTCACAAAATATAAGCATCCTTCTTTGAAGACTTCCTGGTGAGTGGTTAACAGAGGAACAAAAGCAAAGAAATGAACTTAGGAACTTTCAAAATGCAGGTGCTTTGAAAACACAAGAAGGATGCATGGGGCCCAGGACCCAGACTTCACTGTGGCCTTTCTCCTCAGTGTCTACTGCTTGTCTCATGGATGAGTAGCACAGGGAGCTGTAAGCTGTAGCCAGACCCTCTCCACATACTGGGCTGCAGGGCCACAGCTGTGTGTCCCTTCTGGGGGTACAGCTCCTCCTGTCAAAGTGAGATACAACAACTCTATTACCTGCTGCTTTACTTTCTCGTTTCATTTACCTGTGTCAGCCATGCTCCAAAACACTTAAGTGAAAAATTCCATAGTCTGTTCTGCACAGAGTAATGGAACCTCTCACCTCCCACTCTACCTTGCCCGCATCAGGAACCCTCTCTGGGTCCAGAGTTTCTGCTCTCTATATGCTACCTTCCCAGGAGTCATGGAACAGCTGTCTCACTCAGTTACCAGATCTAGTGTCTCAGTATCACAGCACCTGTTATTATGTAAATTTTATTTTAACAAGGTCCCAAAATATAATCCTTGATACCAGCCATTTGGATACGCCAGAGAAAAGTTGGAAAGAGTTTGCTTCAAGAGAAAAGACAAAAATTCTGGTCTTCATAAGAAAAGAAAAAAATAGAGTGATCAGAGGTTGCTAAATCTACTGTAAGAATGAATCTTTTGTTTATAAATTTTTTCTCTATTATTTCATGAAGCTTTTCTGCATTGATTTTAGTTACTGTTGCTAATTCCAGTCCCAATTAGTAAATTAGACTTTATCACAAGTTTGTATATATAAGAAAAGTATAATGAATATAGGGTTTGGTATCATTTATGCATTTAGTACAGGGTCTACAAGGCCTCCCTATTTATAATTCTAGGCAACCCACTGGGGGTCCAATCTTTTTTTTTGATGATAGAAAATCAAATGACAATTTATTGAATAATGACTTCTAGTAGTACAGGGCATAAAATACTCGTTAGCTTATAATTTAGTTTCCAACGGTTCTTTATTATCCTATTTGTTTAGAAGTCCAAGAAAATTCTATATAAGCAATCTATTTTGAGCCCATTTATATATACCTATGTTTTAGAAAAAATTGTGAGTACTTGATATTTTAAATCCTTAAACATTTTCCGCAAAGATTTTTTTTATCACAAAGAAGCTGGTAATGTGGCACTGCTTCAAATATGTAATTAATTAATAAAAGACTTGAGGGCCACATTATAGGAATAAGGAGCGATAACTATGTGCTAATGTCCTGCTTGTAAAGTCCTCCTGTAAATCCCTTCCCATTTGGCCTCTCAACCCTTCTGTGTCTCTGCTCAGACACCTGCCTGCGGGCCAGCCCGTGCTGACCATCCTGTCTGAAGTCTGTAACAGCTTTGACCTCCCTGTCCATTCCTGGGTAAATATTTTCTGTTGGAATCACCAGACACACCCTATTTTACTTGTCAATTTTAGTAAATGTCGGCTTTCTCCCACTAATTCGGCAAAGCTCCACAAAGACTGAAAATTGTGTCCTTTTCAGCTTTGTTTTCCAGTGTATTTCCAGTGCCTGGGCCAGTACCTGGCGTCCCAGTAGGGCCTTAGTGTCTGTTTGCTGAATGACTGAAAGAACAAACGCATCTGGGAGCAGCTCATACAGAGGAGGCAACTTATTTTATTCATATTTATAGAATATCTATTATTGAGCAAGAGAACGTTTATAGAATACTTATTATGGAGCAAGGAGCAAGATTTTTCATTTTCTCCTGTAATTTATTTTTTGGTTTATTTATTTAAAAAATT
>NDGM011078890.1:0-18803 GCA_002564305.1 Octomys mimax | reverse complement strand
AGGGATTGAACTCAGACCCTTGCACTTGCCAGGAAAGTGCTTATTCTACTGAGCCATCTCCTTAGCCCATTTCTCTTGACAAGTGCTGGTAACAGTGTATCTCCAACTCATGAAAGGAATTGTCTACAGTTACTGAGTCATATTTCATTGCTTTTACAAGCTACAGTGGCTTTCGAAGGGAGGCATTTCTGCGGGTTGTAAATATAACTGAAATAAGGCCACTTTCATATGAGCAAGTTTGGTTTCAAATAATTAACATTAGAGAGACCCTAAATTTAGGCTGCTCATTTTAGGCTTTTGGAGAAAGAAATTGAGTAAGAAAAGGAGATTGAAAGGGGCTTATTAATGAAAGGAAAATAGTTTAAAGATGTGAAAACTGTCCCTGACCACAGAGTAGCTACTACCATCTGGGTTGGGGTCGATAGGGATAAACATACCTGGGAGAAATGTCCTAAATTAGCTCTCAGTTAGCTACCTACGTTCCACGCCAGGCTAGGCGAAGAGGCGGCTCTTGATTCACACTCATCCCTGCTCGTAAAGGTCCTTCCTCTTTTTCCTAGCGTGATGTTGAGTCCCCTTCTGCATTAGAGTCATTTTTCCAGTCCATTTCTGTAAGAATTCCACTATTTTCCTCATTTTGATTACATCAAAAGTGACTTTCAGCCCCAGTCTGAGTGACAATAGTGTTTAAGATATTAACATGCTGTCATTTTTCACTCAGAAGCTCTCATGAAAATAAGTCCCTCGAGAAGACTCGGGTTTGCATTGAGTCAGGGCTCGCCATACTTCAACCACAGACACCCGAGTGTGCGAATGTTACTCTCTTGCTGTCCTTCATCCCGTGTAGATCTCGAGAGAGATGTAAAAAGAGCAAGAGAATGTAAATATCCTAATTCCATTATGGAAACAACTGGAATAGGGCTCTGTATTCTCCCAGGACAGAACTCTGGTGATGTTACAATATTGATTCTAGGAATTTTAAGCCTTCTATTTGGGTAGAATTGCTACCTTCATTAGATAGAATTCATATCTTGGAATTTTATCATCCTGTGGTCAGTTGCAAGGTAGAGAAAATTGAAATACCAGCACAATTAGGCCTGCCTACAGGGAGACATGAAGACCTCCCAAATCTGTAGGTCCTCACTCCTGTCACTCCAGTCACACGGAAGAGATGTTCACGCAAGTGACATTGCACAAACACCCACTAGTAAATATGACTTGACTGACAACTTCACATGATCAATGATTAATATTGCTTCTTGCAAAGCAGATGGGAGAAGGTGGAAAATGGGCTTGGGGAAAATATCTTTCTCCTCACCCATTAATAGATTTTCCTCTATAGTAAAAGATAGATTGACAAGAAAAAATGTAAAAATTTATTACAGAAAACTTCTGAAATGAACAGCTAAAGAAATAAGGACTCTCATGTATGTCGATGCGTAAGTGTGATGAAATGAAATGTGGACAGTCATGGAGGCAGTGGGGACTTAGTGTGGCCTGTGGCTTCAGATTCTTCTCTGCGACTCTGTCTCTTGGGAGAAATGGAGCTTTCTTGCCCACAGACTTAAAGCAAGCACCTCTTTAGAGGAAGCACAGAGAAACCCTTCCAGGATATAGCTTCCTTTATTTAGAGAAGAGTAGGAGAAGGTGAAAGGGGCCCTCTGCCTTTGCTCTCAAATGCCAAGGCATCATGTTTTTTTTGTAGAGTATCTTGGACCTGGCCACTTTTTTCCCTGTGAGATTGTAACATGAGCTGCCATTTTTCAGAAAGAAGCTCAGCCTCTGGGGACCCTGTTTTTCTCTCAACAGTAGATTTCTCTCCATCAGTGGTATTTATTGAGAATTCTGGCACGATTGATGGCAATATTATTGCAGGAGATAATGTACTAATGTGAGTGCCTAGAACCAAGTCTAACCCTTAGTAAAGCTCTGAGGAATGTCTACTGGAGACAGGCTATGTATAACCATCTTTCATTCCACATAACAGGGATAAACCTCATATTTTGGAAGGCAAAGGGGACGTTGTTTACTAGGGCCAGGGAGAACCTTCTGTCCCTGAACAGAAAGGCCCTCTGGGACTCACAAGCTGCGTCATGCTATGAGGATCAACCTCATGGCTGCAGCAAAGTCTTGGAGGCAGTCTGGGGCTGTGCCCACCAGTGTACATTCATTAGCTGTTCCTTCTTCAGCCACACTGACAAATTATCCTAAGAAGAAGAGGGTGAGGAAAAGCACACTGACAAGGAGGTAGGTGAGAAGTGTTGGACAAGGTGTAAGGCATGCTCTGACGGTGCACTTGAGGTCTGCAACCATCAGCTGCCATCAACAGCTACCTTCCTGTCACCGCATCATTTCATGTCATAAGAGGGCTATGCAGGCTTTCCTTGGACTGGTGAAAGCCAATCTCTATTTGAACCAGCTCACTGCAGGAAAAGCAATAAATAGTAGACAGCATTTTGTTTAAAGTCTGCTCACAGTGCAGAGTTGACAGAAAGTCAGACCAAAATCATAAGAGCTTACCTTTTTTGCATCATTAATTATACTATCCAACAGTATGAAAGCCCTGTAATTCCCTGCAAGGCATTTAAGTAGCACAGAATATTCACTATCCAAGGACCATAACCCAACTGATCATTTCAGAAAATGTGTGGAACAGGGAAAACCTTACTGTGAGATGAAGCTTTCAGGCAAGGGGTTGGTTAATCACGTAAGACACAGTGATCATTTTCCCCATCCATCCATATGCATAACCCTTGGTGACTTTTCAGGCAGTGGGAATGACTTCATCTTAGGCTCAGTTATATGGTCAGGCTACTCAGGGCAATGGAGTCTCCTGTCCTTTGCTGGCATGTTGCAAGTTAGGTGTTGAAAAGGGATGAATGTTCATTTGTGCCCATATTGTGGTCATCACAAAGCTCCTAAACTAGAACAAAATTGCAACCTATATGTAAGTTTAGATTTTCCCCTGGCATGTAGGTGCTAAAGGTATTTCTAATATCCCTACAGCTTTCCTTCTATTTGTAATTATTAACATACTCCCAAGGCCACTCACCTGGCTTGTCTTCATAGTTACTCTTCTTACTGCTCTGTATTTTATTGATTGATTGATTGATTTTGCACTACTAATGCTTAAATTTAGGGCCTTCAGACTGAGCTACATTTCCTGCCCTTGTTTTCTGTTTTCTATTTGATATGAAATCTTGCTACATCGCTAAGTTTGCCCACGTTGAGCTCTTACATGTGATGCCCCTGCCTAGGCTTCACGGAGTGCTGAGGTTACCGTGTATTCCAATGCCTGCCTCTGTATTTTTAGTTCTTAGAAACAGTTCATTGGTTCTCATTTCATTCACTTAGTTATTTCCAAGGGAAAAAGGGGCAGAATGAAGAATCTGCACCTCCCATTGTTGCACGAAGGATGCCAGTCTGTCTTTCGTCCCAGGCAGATTTGGGTTCAAACTATGGCTTCGTCAGCTGTGTGACTGTGGAAAAGATGGCAGGTGCCTCGATCCTCTACCCTTCAGCTTTGAAAGTAGCAGTGAATCTCAGCAGATCCAGCATTTTGTGATGCTTAGTTGAGTTAATTATCTGACATGCTGAACAGAATGTCTGGAATATGCCTTGGAAGTGGAGGCTGTGGTTGATGTGGGAGAATGAAACTTGCAACCTGAAGGGTGCCTGGGACGAGTTTGTGTTCTCTAAAATTGAAGGATACATTTTAGGAACAAATGGTGGTGAAGAGCAGAATATGTACTGGTGAGAGAAAGCTTCTGTCCAAGAGAGGGACAGAAGGGGGAGCTGAGTGAGTGGGCTGCCCCAGGAAGCTGTCTCTTCCAGGTTTTTTTTTATAGGGCAAAACTATGTGGGTTTAAGGTGGAGAAAATGGGAACCCACTTAGGTGAGCATGAGGTGGGAGAAAACTATGGTCAGCCGATGAGATTACAAGCACCACTGCTCAGGTGAAATTGCCAGAATCCAGTACCAAATGGGGAAGTGAGTCACGGAGCAAGTGGGCATGAACACAGAACAGGATTTTGTCCAGTAGCGGGTAGGGGTTGGCTTAGTGTCTCTTCCTGGCTTCCTCAAGGTGATAATCAATCCCGGATGCTCATCTTTAGGGAGGTGAGCATTTGTTCTATCTTTGGTGTCCAGATCTGGCTCACAGCAGGAGCATCTGTCTCTCTTACAGTTGTAAGGTATCTTGTCTTCTACGCCATCTCCTTCGAGGGCCTGGCCCTTTCTGGCTGCCTATCACATTTCTATCTACCTCAGCTTCCTACCACATTAGCAGTTATATATTGCATGAGTTAGGGTTCCACTGCGTAGGAGAGTTACACCAAGAAATATACTCACCATTGTTTCTGCAGCAGTCAGATCCTGATGGAAATCCTCTACAAATATTCCCTTGTTTTCAAGAATTTAACCTTCCAGTCCCTAATAAAGAGCTTCATTAGAGACAGCTTATAAAAATACACAAAGTTATCATTAGACATTTTATCAAAATTCATCTCAGGAAAAACTTATTTGCCGAGTGACCACAAAATAAGATGCTATAACCAGACTTGTAATGAGGTTGACATTCCTGGAAGAAAAGAAGAAAGAAAAGACTGTTCAAACATTGCTTTTTGAGGGCTCAGCTAAATAGTTTCAGACAGAGCTTCCCCTAGCTTGTATTTGCATAACAAAAGATGTCCCCACCTTCCTATAGTCTTATTTGAAGAGCCCAAGTGGAGTATTTATTAAACTCTCCATGCAATTAAACCTTTTGTGAAATGTGTGTTTGATCATGAATAGGGGTGAGTCAGAAAGTCTGTGAAGGAACAGAAACATAAAGGGACAGACACAAGAAAAGCATTCTCATATTTAGTAATGACATTCAGATGACAAAAAGGACTATTTTGGAGTTAGGTGGAGCTTTGCATTGAGTGTGTTCATCACTAATCTCGTTTTTTGTTTTTTGGGGTTTTTTTGTTTTTTTGTTTACTGCACTCATTAATTCGACCAACTAACATGTACTGATGTTGGAAGATTTGCTTATAAATGGTGATGAGAAAGAGAGCTTTGCTCTTGCCTAATCTGCCTGGATTCTGAAAGTGCTTTCTTATGAAAGGAAAATATAGTGAGTGCTCAAACAGTAATGTGTTTCATTGACATAACAAAGCCAGAACTTTACTACAGAAAGATGCTATAAAATATGTTTCCTTAAATTCCACTCCAGGCATGTAAAAGGAAGCCTGGCTCCCCTCTACTATTTTTCTGAGTTGACAGTTCTTTTACAATTGTCTATACTTTACTATAAAAGTTTCAAACAGGTGGTTCCTGAAAAGTTTTTTCAACCTGGAGAGATATTGGGGTATGGAAGAGAGCTGGATCAAGAAGGGTGGTTTTTTTAAACACAAAGGAGAGTGTACAATAATCCAATAATTGTTAGCAATTCTAAAAAAGCCAGAGGAGAGTTACACATTTGAAACTTTGGTGTAAAAGAGAACAAATTTCCTATTGCTATGGTTCCATACATCTCGATTTCTCAATGCAATATTTTATTCTTCCACCTGACCGTATTTTCTTTTGCAAAGGCAAAACAAATCAGCTGGAGAGTGGAGGGAGAGAAAATAATAATCCATGTTTTCATGTTCAGGGATTATTTGATTCCCTGGTAGGTTTGTCTTGCTTACTTATAATCATAACAAAATATTCATAATTTAAAAATTGGCAGGAAGTAAACCTCAACCCTTCTGTCCCTCTTGGAACATGTCAGGAAATCAATATTTTCTCCGACCCCAGAGAGTCCTTTTAGCTTGTGCCAATTTTAAAGGCTGACGATGCTGAGAGACAAGAATTATCAGGGAGATCATGGAGTGAGCTAGGAGTGCTGGTGGCTGCACCCCAAGAACACGCTCCAGGGCCCCGAAGCCATTCTGCTAACTGACTTGTGGTTGCGTTTATTAACCACTGAAATCAGAAATCACTTGTTATTGAAGTCAGATTGTGTGAGAAGGAACTCTGGTAATCCTTGCCATCTACAGCAGGTAGGAGGGACTTGCTAAATAATCCCGCACTTTGCAGCTCTGTTATCTTATCATTGACTTAATAAACACATATGTAGCTCCCATGAGGTACCACACATGGTGCTAGATCCTGAACATGTGAAGTGAAATGGGGCCAAGTTTTTTGCTCCCAAGGAACTCATGGCCTAATTGGAACCAACAATAAAAGGAGAAAAGATAGCGACCCTTGAAATGTCTAAGGATAGAGCAGAGCTTTTGTGTCACAGGATTCCCAAGAGGCGTTCTTCCGGCGGGAACATAAAGCAACACAGAGAAGTGGAGGAGCAAGTTGTCAGAGCACTGCAGTTCAGTATCTCTGAAGGTGGAGATTGCCAGAGAAGAGTGTCTCAGAGCATTTCTGTCCTGGCTGAAGTTTTTCTCTGTCATGGTGTCAAGGACATTGGCAGGTGACATCTTCTTCAAAGAAGACAGATGGCAGAAAGTTTTCTAGGCAGGGAGAACTAGGCAAGTAGAGGCTTGGGGGCGAAAGGCAGAGTGGTATGTGGAGGGTCTTCTTCACAATGGAAGCAGGTAGGTGTGGGTTCAAATGATCACTTTCTTAGAGCAGGTGGGTCCCCTTACCACCTGCTTTGATATTTAATTTATATTTATTTTTTAAAATTTTTAAAAATCTATTTAGTACAGGGTCTACAGGGTCTCACTACACAGATCAGACTCATAGCGATCCTCCTGTTTTCAGCCTCCCAAGCACTGAGAGTACAGGCAAGCACGACCACGCCATTTCAATACTCGTCTCAGCGCACCCTGGGGGTGGGCCCAGCATGGCCCACAGGGGATCAAACCCTGGTCCCTGCATCTGCCTAAGCAGGCGCTTTAGTCAGCTGAGCTGTCTGGCCAGTCCCCTTGTTATTTGAATTTTGATTTAGAGTTTTATTGTTAGATTTAATCAGTCTAAGATTAAGCAAAAGAGTATGTTCCCATTATGGAAAATAAAGGTAATTATAAGGGGAGTAAGTGTTGTAGATGACAATGAGAATGTGGTGGCACGCACACGTTTGCTCACAGTATGTTTGCTTAGCCCGTGTGGTGCTCTGTGCGTGTCGTGGCTAACTGCGTGTACCAGCTGGGTCAGGGGGTGCTCAGGCATTTGGCAAGCATCTTTCTGGTTGTCACTGTGGGGTTACTTTGGGGTGAGAATCACATTGCAGATGGTGGGCTGAGTAGAGCAGGTCAACCCCCCAAGGAGGGCGGCCCTCATGCAATTAGTTGAATAGGTCAAGAGGGACACACTAAACCAGACAAGAGGGCTCCTGCCGGAGCGCTCACCCCGAGCCGCAGGTCTTCTCGAGTCCTTGGACTAGGTTTCTTCTTAGTGGAGCTCCAGCTTGCTGACTGTAGATCTTGGGACTTCAGAGTCACCTGAGTCACTTCTTTTCCAAAACTAGGCTCCCTTCCTCCGCTCCTCCTCCCCACAGACACAATCTGTCTGTTCTGTTTCTTTCCACAGCTCCAACTCACAACCGTCTCCATTCTTTCTGTTTTCCACACAGGCATGTGTCCCACAGCCTTGTCTCGAGTCCGTGCTCTCAGACACCTATGCATAAGAAATTCTAGGATTGCCTCTCGATTGCAGGTTGATTTTTTGGTAATTATACAAATTACCATTCGGTAGTTTATAATTGAACTTCTTTGCCACGAGAGCCAGGGTTTAGATCCAGACCATACCACCTGTCGTGTACCTGTGTCCCGGTCAGTTATTTCACGTTTCAGGACTGCAGTTGTCTTTGCTCTGGTTCTTCCTTCCTCGGCCCACTTCGAAGGCCGAGCAGGCAGGCTCGGAGCGCTCCCTCCGTGCATCCGGCTGCTGCCTGGGAGGGGCCATCAGGACTTTCCCTTCGGTTCTGCTTGTCAATGTCCTCCCTTCGAGGAAGGATTTTGAGTAAGTCGCTTAATATCACTGGTTTTTCCATAGGCTTTACCGCTGTTACTCTATCACGGACGATGCCTCCTCTGTCTGCTGCCCACAGCCCCTCTGGATCAGTTTCCTCCCTTGGTCAGACAGACCCACTGTCTCAATGGCTACTTCACTATTTCTCAAATTCTCCAAATTTTAATGAAGAACGCTTTGATTTTTAAAAAATTATTTTGCGGCAGTAGGGGTTAAACCCCGGGTCATTATCACTTTTCAACTGAGCTATATCCTCTGCCATTTTTATTTGTATTTTTTTGGCTTTTTGAGACAGAGTCTCAATATTCAGTTCAGGATGGGCTTGAGCACACTTTGTAGCCCAGGATGGTCTCAAAATTGCAAGAATCTTCCTGCCTCAGCCTCCTGAGTGCTAGGACTATAGGTATGCATGACCATACCTGCTGATTTTTTTTTTTTTTTTTGGCTCTGCCCTTTCAAACTACTTACATTTTGAATTTTTTGTACCATGAATTGAACTCTGAACCTTGCACCTGCCAGGTGGATGCTTAAACCACTGAGCTATCTCCCTAGTCCTCAAACTGTTTACTTTTGATATGGTTTTTCTCTATGTTGCTAAGCTTACAGGGCTGGACTTAAACTTCAGATCCTCCTACTTCAGCCTACCAGGATTCTGGGGTTACCGATGTGTACCACCATACTTATTTAACTGAGAAATCTTAAAACAAGTTTTGTGTTTACTTTGGCTCTCTTTGGGGATATTATTTAGCTTCAGAGGTCAGAAAGCATAGTGGCAAAATAACTACTATTCCTGTGATCAAAATTGCAGATTATGGGGTGGGCGAGATAGCTCCATGGACTAAAGAGCCTGCTTAGGTAAGCTTAGGCAAGCGCAGGGACCATGGTTCAGTTCCCAGCACCACATGCTGTGCCAGCCCTGCCCCCAGGGCAGGTTAAGCAGGCCAGAGTCCAGGCGTAGTGGAGCACGCCTGTAATCCCAGCGCTGGGGAGGCTGAAAGCAGGAGGATCAGTACAAATCCAAGATGTGTAGTGAGACCCTGCAATAACCAAATGCATTTTTAATAAAACAAAAAAAAAAGGCAGATTATGTTCCCTAAAGGAATAATATTCGCAACATCCCACCATCTGGTGGCAGGAGGGGCAGCCAAAACTCCAAAGTCGATAAAACAACACTAACCACATATTTCACGCAAGTCACTAAGTTGAATTTAAATAGGAGCTTGTAGCTTCTAAGGGCTTCATTTTATATGTCTCCCCAGGAAGTAGGCAGTAAGCAGGAGCCTATGAAGGGAGTGCTCCACTGGCCCAGGGTGGATAGCCTCACGCAGTGTAAGGAAGGGAGAGCGGCTTGCCAGCTGCCCCTCCACCGCTGCTGCTCGTCCCTTTTGGCTCTTGCCGTTTTGCTGTTTTCTACTACCATGAGCTGCCGCCCTCTGCCAGGTGCCTCTCTGCCTTGGAGCCAGCTGAGTATGGACTGAAACCTTACAGACTTTGAGCAAAATTAACCTTTCCTTCCTTAGTTCTGGGTGCCTTTGGGTGAACAGCACACCAAACCAAGTCTTAAGGAACGTGTCATTCTGAGGGATCAGAACACGGAAGAGCTCAGCTCTGGGAAGTGGGCAGTGTGCACACAGCCCAAGTCACATCCTGCTTCACCTCCACTCAGCTCCAGGCGGCCCAAGGTCCTCCTCCTGGAGCCTCTGTCAGTGCCCTGCTCCAAGGTGTCCTCTCAGCTGCTTCCTGCTGGTCCCCTCTTGGCAGCATGATGCCCTGGCAGTTCCCGTGACCCCATTCCCTGACCCCAGCTGAGTGAAGGCGGAGTTGCCCACTAGGAGAGCTCCTGCACCTGCTCAGGAATGGGGACCCCTACGTGCGGCACCCGGCTAGATGACCATCCACCACACCCAGGATTCCATCTCACTTCTTTTCAAACTGTAGAAAAATGAGTCACAGACAAGAAAAAGAATTTTCTTTTTTCCCAATTGCTGCTCAATGGGAAGCATATCTTAATAAGGGAAAGTTATTTTTAAGAAGTACTTTGATCAGTCAATTGATCCCAGGCCCCAAAAATGGGTCAGCTCTCCCCTTGTGCTGCTAAGAGCATCTGTAAGAAGTTGTTAAATAAATGCTGTCACTAGTTTGCCACTTGGCATCCTGACCCACGCTTCTCCTCTGCCAAAGACAAGAGATGACTTTGTGCTTAGCCTGGTTTTCATTCACTGAGATTCTCTGACCTCTCCATCCCAGGTTACGCTGGCGTGAGCCCCAGAGGAATTCTCAGACTCGGTCTGCAGTTATTTTAAGAACTGAAATTACATAAACAAGGCTCTTTTTAGAATCCCTTCTGGGGGTCAGTTCCATGCAGGGCATCCTTCAAATTGCTGCCTTGGGCATGTGAGTGGCTCCTGCCACTCAGTCCTCCCCGATTAGGGCTCCGGAGGCTGCTACCATGGGAACCAGAGTGCAGGTCATCTGGCACGTCTACTCCGCACAGCCACAGTGGCACAGGGAATGTCCTTTTTTGCTTATAAGAAAAAGAATACCAATCCCAACCTGCTACAGCCAATTCGAAGCAAGGCAATAGATGGCTCATACAGCTAAGGGACAGCTGTAGAGCCTCAGGCGCAGTGGGCCTGCTGCTCAGGCTAAACCCCCCACTCCTCCCTTTCCTTCTACTTCTACTTTGCTCTGTGCTGTCTTTACCCCAGGTCAGGCCTTCTCTGTGTGACACCCCCAGGCCACTCCAGGCAATGGGATTTCTGATTGAGTCATTGGAAAAGAAACACTTTTTCTTCCCAACAGTGTCCCAGACCTTTTGATTTAAACCTCATTGGACTTATTTGGGCCAGATGCCGCTTTTACTTGCCACATTAGATAAGGACAGGCAGTGCGTCAGTTAGTCATCCCAGAAGCACACGCTGTCTCACTTACTTTCTCTTTGCTGGGACAAAACACTGGACAGCATAAGTTAAAGGAGGAGAGGCTCACTTGGCTCTCTCTTGTTAGAAGCTTTAGCTGGCATTAGGCTGGCTGCAAGGAGGGCAGAATGGCAGCAAGGAACAGTCCACGGCAGGCAGGCAGGAGGGAGTGAGCCATCCAGGGAGGAGCAAGGGTAGCCGCAGTCCACGTCAGGAATACTTGTGTAACTACGTTCTACCCATGCGGAGAAGGTGACATTGCCTAGACATGCGTTTTCAGAGCAGGTCTGCTTTGGACTGGTGATCCCCTGCACCTCCACCAACTGGCCTGGAAGCTAACGGGATCACGTGCTCCCAGTGCAAGGAGGTGGACTTGCTGCTTCCTTATTTTACCTGAAAGTTGAGCTGGGGGAAATTCTCTGCCTGTGCCTGGGTCTATTTGCTGATCTTTGATCTTTTGATGTATCTGGCAATCAGGCAAAACTACATTCCAGTCTGGGGGCTCCTCCGCGCTGGGCTTTCCACCCAGCCGCAAGCCGGATCTAATGTTCTCAGACTTCTTGGCAGTCTTGATTCTAGCATGAGAGCTCTTATTTATCTCTCAGACGCAGGGTAAATGGACCTTAGCAAGCACAGAAGGCTCAGGAGAGGAAGGCAAGCGGCTGGATAGAGAGAAAAGCGCTGTGACCTTGGAGAAGGGCTTGAGCTTCTGGAGGGGATTTCCATATTTAAGGACACTGTTACAAAAAATAGTTTTTAGTTACTGAGGTCCTGCTGAGTACCAGATTACTGTGTGCACACTTTTGGGGGCATGAGCCCTCCTTGTCTGTAAGCCAGTCATAAAAGTATCATTCCTTTCCTGGAAGCTGAGGTTCAGAGGCCAAGAAGCAAACCAGGATGATCCAGACAGCAGCCACCACTTCTGGAGGCTGGTTTGCCTCAGTCTCTTTTCCAGGCATCTTGCCTAATCTAGTATTTTTTTTTTCTTTGTACTGGCGACCATATTCAGGATCCTGCACTTTCCAGGCAAGCTCTTTGCTGCTGGGCTATATCACTGGCCCACCTGTTGTAGTTTTGGTTCTGCCAGGCATGTATGTCTTTCACTGATTTCTAGGAGGCAAAGAGAGATCAGCATTATCGATGCCTCCTGGGTTCTAACCCAAGGTTCATTCCATGACAGTGAGTAGCAAAGAGCGGAGCTCGGCTCCCAATGAGGGTTTGCATAAACAACTTCCTCTCCGAGGGCATTTGAAAAACTTCAGAAGGCTGCATCCTTGTCATAGATGTCAGGGTGCCAAGGTTTCTTCTGTTGAACTATAATAGTAGTAATCCTACTGGCAGAAGGCTGAGGCAAGAGGATCACAAGATTGAGCCAAGCCTGAGCAGCTTAGTGACTTAATGAAACTGTCCCAAACAAAAATAAAAAAGGGTGAGGGATGCAGCTCAGTGCGAAAGCCCTAGGTTTAAGCCCCAGTGTCATGTAAACATATTCAGAAACTCTGGAATCGACATTTCTCATAGGGAACCTAATGTCTCAATCTGGCTCCATTTTGAATTTTTTTTTAAAATTATGAATGAGTGTTGGACTTTGTCAAAAGTTTTTTCGTGCTTATTGAGATGATCATGCGGTTTTTGGTTTTGGCTCTATTGATATGGTGTATTACATTATAACTTTGTGTATGCTGGACCATCTCTGCATCTCTGGGGTGAATCCCACCCTGTCATGGTGTATAATCTTCCTGACAATTTGCTGCATTCTATTTGCTTGTATTTTATTGAGGATTTTTGTATTTACATTCATGAGGGAGACTGGCTTATAGTTCTCTTTTTTGGTTGGGTCTTTCTCCAGTTTTGCTACCAGTGTAGTACTTGCCTTGAGAAATGAATTAGGGAGAATTGCTTCCTTTTCAATTTCACTGAAGAGTTTGAGAAGCACTGGGATTAAATCTTCGCCAAATTTCTTGTGGAAGTCAGTTGCGAAGTCATCAGGATCTGGCCTTTCTTTATTGGTAAGTACTCTTTTTTATTACATTTTCAATCTCACTGACTGATACTGGTTTGTTCAGTAGTGTTCAATTTGAGAGAATGGCCTTCTGCTCTTTCTCCAGCCAGGCCTCTTGGGATACCGGTTACCCAGCCATGCACACTTAGATTGCCCCAATGAGTTGTTTAGAAAACTGTCACTATTTTCAAAGCTTTCTCTCTTAAAAGAGAGGCTTATTATTGCTTTGTTTTATCACTTAGGTGCCAGCATTACTCAAGATGGGGAAAAATTAGAGATAGGCGATCTCCGACCATAGATCTTTCTATTTCTTACCTTTTATTCAGGCTACTTAGGGCAGGCAGCACTCACACCCTTAATCCTACTGCCCTTGATCATAACACTGCACCATGAAGTAATTCCAACATCACACGCTCTAGATCCAGCCACATCTGAAAGAGCCCCACCTGTGACCCCATGACACTTTATGGAGACATCTAAACACAATCCATGACATTCTGCCTCTGGACTTCCAAAGGTTCATGCACATCCTTTTATGAAAAAGCCGTTTGATTCATCTTCGATAGTTGCCAAATCTTAACAGTTCCAGCATTGCTGAAAAGTCTAAATCCAAAGTCTTCTCTGAGACTTAAGGCAAACACAGCTGTGAGGCTCTATTCAAATGAAAAAAAAAGTTAAGGATTTCTAGCTTTCAATGGCACAAGATAAGACATTGCCCATCCACAAGTTACAAACAGGGGCATAGCAAGAAGTGGGGGGAAAAAGCAAGAGCAAAATTCAGTCAAGCAAACCTTAAGTTCTACTTGCAGAATCTCTAGAGATCTCTGGCAAGTTGTGAGCTCCAAAGAGTTTCAGCAGCTCCACACCCCCGGTGTTGCCAGTAGTTGTAGCTCCATGGCTTCTCTGTCTTCTGCTTCCTTGCAATTTTCCTCAGATGATCCTCATTTTTACCTTCTCAGAACTTCTGTGGTCTCCACTACACTTTTGGTTGCAGTCACAATTTCACACACCTTCCTCTCAGGGGCACACTGCCTGGCATCCCAGCCTTCTCTGAATTCTGGGTGGAAGCCTTCCTGACACCCACAACTCTACCTTTCTGAGTGTACCTAAAGCCAGCACCTTTTTAATGATACCAAGGTTTGCCATCAGCTGGAGCAGTAGCCAGGCTTCCCTCTCTCTTAGCTATAGGGGCTTAGTGCATATGAACCAAAGCCCAGAGAGCAACTTCCCGAGCCCACCGCTATCCTAGAACATGGCATTCTAGGGGTTCTCTTCTTCAAGCAAAGTCTTTTGCCTTTGTAACTCTGAGGCTGCAAAGGCTAGAATCTTGCTGGTTCTTGTGATGTCCTTGGGCCACCTTTTCTGTTGCTTTCTTCTGAAATATGTGGCTTTTTCTTGCTACACTTTTCATTGACCAATTTATCCTCTTCCATCTTTTAATGTATTTAGTACAGGGTCTACAGGGTCTCACTGTGTAAATTGGACTCATAGTGATTCTCCTGTTTTTAGCCTCCCAAGCGTTAGGATTACAAGTGTGTGCCACAGTGCCCAGTCTCAGTGTACCTGGGGTTGGGGCTGGCACAGCACACCAGGGATCGAACCTGGGTCTCTACATCTGCCTAAGCAGTTGCTTTAATCTGCTGAGCTATCTGGCCAGGCCCCTCTGCTCCATCTTAACAGGTCACAGTTATGCTGGAGCTTTCTTTCTGGCCAAAATCAAAATGTTGAAAAATCATTCCATTGGGCTGTTTGCTTGTGATTCTCAACATAGATCTGGCTAAAAGCCTCCAACAGTAGCCATGGTACTGCCTCATCAGACTGCTTTGAAATTTCTTCTGCAAGATTAATTAGTCCACTACCCTTAATCTCAGTCTCAGGTAAAGTCTTTAGACAAAACAAAATACAAACAAACTTTCTGCCAAGAGAAGTATAACATGCATTGTCTGGAATCTAACAGCCAACGTAGTCCTTCTTCCCAGTGGACATCTCCTGAGCCTGGTCTTTACCATCATGACTTCTAGTCCACTTCTGGCTGTCTGAACTCTGACCAGACTCTCCCACCAAGCACAGCCTCAGGTGTTCCAGGCTGAATTTTTCAGCTGGCCTCTCCAAACCCTTCCTAACTCTTTCCCTTCCCACAAGCCAGCTCCAAAGGCTCCTGAGCCACATGGTCAGGTACAGTCACAGCACAGGCCACCACTTCCTTTGTAACAATTCTGTCTTAGTTATTTCTCACTGCTGAGACAAAATATTCAACGCCTGAAGTTAAAGAAGGAAAGGTCTGTTTTGGCTCATAGGTTGTAAAAGTTTTAGTCCATAATCAACTGGCTCCAAAGGAAGGGAGGCATGGCGGAGAAACCTCACAGAGGAGGAATAGCTCATGGGGGGAAGAAGGTTGTAAAGCAACAAGATATTGTCGCAGGTCTCTCTAGCCCTTATGTTTTACCTATACTACTTGAAGTGGGCAGCACTCATGCCTTTAACCCTAGCACGCTTGATCCTAGCATTGCACTATAAATCAATTCCTGTATCATATGCGCTAAGGGCTGGCCAGATATCTCAGTGGATTCGAGTATCTGCTCAGGCACACGCAGGCATCCACACCCACCACGCCAGCCTCGCCCCCAGGGTGCACTGCGACGGCTGATGAGACTGGGCTTGGTGGAAGGCCGAAAACAGGAGAAGCAGTATGAGTCTGATCTGTGTAATGAGACCCTGTAGACCTTGTACTAAGTACAAAAAAGACCCCCCAAAAACCAAACCAAAAAAGCCCCCTAAACTTGCTTTAGATCCAGCCACCTCTGAAAAAGCATCACCTATAACCACATCAGACATTAAGGAAATAGCTAAACTCAAGCAATATAGTGTATAAATCTCCATGGGTCCCAAATATTAAAAGAGAAATAGATGCTTGTATTTTGTAGTTATAGTTACTATATGCCTGGAGTGAAATGTGGGTTACTCTTTGCAGTGGATTTCTAACTGGTGGTCAACTTATTACACTCAGCTGAATTAAATTATTGTGGTGCTGGGTGCAGGAGACCCACCGAGGATTGTTGCCAGCAGCATAAAATCAAAACAGGAGAATCTTGTGGAATTCTGTTAAGGGTGCTGTTTGGAGAAGCTGTTGGAGCCGTGGAAAGCTGCTAGTTCTCTTGGGCTGTTCTGCTGCAGCACCTTGCCACACTGGCTATCACAATGACCTTTGGGGGAGCTTGGGCCCTTATTGCTTCCTGGCTCTGGAGGGGAAGATGATGACCTGCTCAGCCTCATGAAGCTTGTTGCATGGGCTTTCCTGATGGGGACGCAGCTTTCCTCATTGCTGGAGGAGCTCGGGACCTCACTGTTGCTAAGGACAGCTGTGGTACCTTTGGGGAAGCTCCGGTGCTTACCTTGAGTGTTGCTTCCTAGGTCCAATTCATAGTCCTCAGCCTATTATCACAGATCCTTCATCCCACTGGCATAGACTTCTGAGCTTCCACCACTGACCTTGGGGCCTTTCCAGCACAGGCCCATGAAGTCAGCCTGCATGAGACTTTGTTGTCGGTTCTAGGCCTCCAGTTGGACTTGTGGGAGGCATTGTTATGCTCTAAGTTTTCAGCTGGACTCATGCAAGATATTAGGATTGAGGTCCTCAGCTGGATTCTTTAGTGTTTAGTGTGTGGATAGTTTTCCTGCACTTGTTGTACATAATTATTTGTGTGATTCATTATAAATGTTATAAAATGTGTCCTGCACTATAGTTTCCCTTGCAAACTCCTCAAGCCATGACACTCCTTATATCCAAAACTCATTTGGGGACATCTCCACTAGAAGTAAACCAGGCATGCCTATATATTAATGTATAAATGTAGATTTAAAAAAAATAATTAACTACTTTGGTACGGGTCTTTCTATGCAACTCAGACATATAGTGATCCCCCTGTCTCGGTCTCCACAGCCATGGCAATACAGGGATGCACCACCATGTCCAGTTTCCGTGGTTGATGTGGTGCTGGGCCAGCATGGCATGTGGTATTGGGGATTGAACTGGGGTCTTTGAGCTTTGCTAGACTGGTGCTTAGACTGCTGAGCTATCTCGCTGGTCCTAAATGTACAGTTTTTAACACATAACTCTGTAGAGATGGATATATATATATATATATATCCATCTCTCTCTCTCTCTCTCTCTCTATATATATATATATATATATATATATATTTGTATTGAGAAGCAAAGGCTGTAGCAGGATGGTTGATTAAATTGTGACATATTTTTACCATGTTGTACCTCAGAGCTTCACATGAACCAGAGTAGAGTTAAGCTAGCGCTTCATGCATTTGCCCAAAGGGATCTGAATGATGAAATGTCAATTGAAAATTTTAATAGATAAATATGTTCCAATTTTTGTAAAATATTGTGTTAAGAGATATTTGTGTGAATTCATTTTTATGTTTGAAAGAGCACTGATAATCAAGCAGAACCACATTCACTAATTTAATGAGCCACTTACCAGGAGCACGTGAGGATAGATGCTTGGAGGGAAAGGAATATTATTAATTTTTGTTCAGTTAATGGTGATACGTACATACCCCTCTTATGCATTTAAGAAATGCTACCCAAGTAAATTCAGCAAAAAAGGTGGAGCGATAAACTTCCTAGTGAAGATTGTGTCGGTGTATTGCTTCTGGCCAGGAAAGCCCAGATACTGCTCAGACACTTCTCGTCTCAAAATTTTGTGATTGAAGATAGTGTGAAATCTCAATAGAAGGCAGGGAAGAACCATTGTCTGTGGAAGTGTTCCTTACGAGAGCATTTCCCACGAGGGACCGTGGCGTGTTCATGGTCTGGCAAGGACGGAGCAGATGACTCCATTGTGATTTCCCTTTTGGAAAGTGCCGCAGACTGCGGGAGTGTCTTCCAAATGGAGCCCTCCTGAAAGGGGAGCTCTCGCTGGAGCATTCTGAGCAGGAGAAAAGATGCTGGACCTTAACTGAAGCCCATGCACGTGTCTATTTTTAACAGATTTCGTCTCCGCCCCCTGCCTCTGTCTTGCTTCTCTCCACCTCTCCTTTGGTTTCTGCGTCTTTCCTGTTTTGCCTCCTTCCTTCTCCACATGGGTTTCATCACACCCTAACTCACACACTTTGTTCAGCTTTTGCTGAATTCAGCTTGCGTAATAGTTTTTTTTTTTTCCTTGTTTTCTCTCACACCTGGTGCAGTCACACGCACCTCAGCAAAAAAGTTGCCTCTATTGGGCAGTTTATTACAGATACATTTTTCAGAAAGCGTGAATCATTGTTAAATGAAGGGAGCCCTGCACAGCTGCTCCCTGACTTGTAGTGGGCGGGGTGGTATCCCAATAAGTCCATTGTAAGTTGCAAATATCTCAAGTTGCAAATGCTTTCAACGCGCCCACCAGTCCTCCCACCTACCAGCACAGTGCACTGAGGAGTGTTGGTTGTCTCTCCTTGTGATGGTAAAGACAGGGCTGGCTCGTAATCGTGGCTCTCCGCTACTGCCCCACACCTTGAGAGCGTGGTGCACCCCTTATGGTATTGCTAGCTTGGGAAAAGATTAAAATTCAAAATAACGTTCCTACTGAATGTCTCATGTCATCATAAAAGAATGTAAGTTGAATCATGTTTAGTTGATACCCTTCTGTGCACACGAGTCTCCTCATCACATAGGTGGGATTTAATACATTACTAGTAGTTGCTAAATAATAGAATTCTCTGAATACAACAACATCCACAGCCCTATTTTTTTTTAATTATCCCACGTTGGGAAAGCTTTTTTATATCTTTCTTACTGTCTCTTGAAGACAGTATTTGCCCAGTAATGTTTTTTCTCTTCGATCTTTATAAATTTAAAATTTTCTTCTTTTATTTGATATGAAACCTCACTACACAGTACAGACTCATAGTGATCCTCCTGTCTCAGCCTCTCC
>NDGM011078883.1:0-12248 GCA_002564305.1 Octomys mimax | reverse complement strand
AGAGAGAGAGAGAGAGAGAGAGCACAAATAGAGGTTCCAATACATTCTTTCTTGTGTCCAACATATCAACCTCCATTCACCCATCTGGGGAGACTACATGTTGTTAGCAGTTCCACCTGTATCCAAATTAAGTAAGTTTCTTCCTAAAATACCTTAGGTCTTTGTACAAATGTCTGTGTCCCACTAAAACATTATTGATCCTGACCGAGCCCGGAGCCTCCTCCTCTATGACTCACTCACTGATGTCGTTACTTGATATGTATTTACTTGGGAGTGAGTTAATACACCCTAGGGACTAAACAGGAGACAATTTTCCTCTTTCTATTTCCAATAACATCCAAGAGTATTAGTGTGTTTTTTGAGAAAATAGGTGGCTAGCCACAAAGACTAGACTAGTGTTTCCCTCATATATGGAAGAAAGGTACCTGGTGCCCCAAGTCAGGCCAGCCACAGAACCAGTGTTTTCTCTAGTCAGTGCTTCTGCTCATAGCTACTACAGCTAATGCTGACATTCATTGTCACTGGCCTAAGCTAGATCAGAATATGATAATAAAATGAGAAATAAGAGGAAAATTTTCTCAAGATCAACCTAGAGGGGCTGGGGATTTGGCTCAGCAGTCGAATGCTTGCCTAGCAAGCTGGAAGCCCTGGGTTTGGTCTCAGCACCAAAAACAAAAAGTAAAGCTCCCCTAAAAAACAATTCAACCAAAAAAAATACAATAAAATCAAGATCAACCTAGAGTCAAGTGTTTCACATCTATGAGGCCCACTGGGCACCAGGATACATGAACCCTTTATCCTGCTGAGCATACTGTGGGCTTCTGAACTTCATTGCAATACAGCTAGGCCCTACCACACATTCCTATTACTTCTCATATCTAGGAAACAAAAGTTGTTCTAGAAATTCTGAACCCTTGAAAAGAACCAAGTCAATATTTCAGAAAAATATAAAAAAGTGTGAACAAAAATCAGTGTGGTAATGTTCTTCAAATGAGTTGAATACAGAGATTAAATGTGAGGGTCAAATCTGAGGTTTAGGAAAAGGAAAGAGGAGTAGAACCAAGCACACCAACTTAGTTGAGAAGCCTCAGACAGAACCAAAGTAAGGAGCACAGACATGCCTGTCTTCTCACACATGAGGTAGAGAGAGAGATGTAGAATGCTGGCCAAGTGTATGTATGCCAAAAAAGAAAAAATAAGATAAAATATACATTACTAAAATTCATCTGATAAATGAAAGCCACAGGAAAAGAATAGAATATTACCAGAAAACTTCCTCACAACAAAAGCACATGTGCAGATTATGTTATATATGACTTCTATAAAAGTGTCAAGGAACAAAATCAATTGTTTAAAATTTTCCAGTGCACATGAATAGAATAAAATCTTATCTATTTTTTCAAATTCTGTGCAATAGAGATATGAAAATCTGATAAATATAGTAAGAAAAGAAAAGTGTAGTCTAATCTCACTCATGAATATTAATACAAAAATTATATTTTAAAATGTAGATAAATCAAAGCCAGAATGATGCTTTAAAAAATGGTGTTACTCATCATGCCAAGGTAATTTAATATTTTTAAAATTTTTTAAAATCTTTTATTTATTTATTAATTTATTTATATGATACAGGATCTCAGTTCAGACTCATATGATCCTCCTGTCTCAGCCTCTCCAGCACTGGGAATACAGGTGTGCACCACCACACCTGGTTTGGGGGCTGGCACAGTACACTCAGAGTGCCAGTGCCAGCATGGCATGCAGTACTGGGGGTCACACCTGGGTCCTTGAGCTTGCTAGACAGGCACTTAGGCTGCTTAGATAGCTACTCAGCTGTCTCCCCAGCTCAGGATGATTCAATATTAAGATATTTATTAATACAATTCACTCAAATCTAAATAAACTATTACCCCATGAAATCAGCTATATGAATGCTAAAATGATATTTGACATTAAAAACATAGAAAGAACAAATAATTTTAATTTTTGACATGATATAAATATGTGGAAACTCCATTGCAAGCTAAAGTTAATGTATATCATGGCAAACATCAGCCATTCTGAATGAGTTAATATATGTAAAACAGTTGGCAGAGTTTCTGGACTATAACTAGTACCATGCATGTGTTCTATGTTATTTACTATT
Source organism: Octomys mimax (assembly GCA_002564305.1). Classification (NCBI taxonomy): domain Eukaryota; kingdom Metazoa; phylum Chordata; class Mammalia; order Rodentia; family Octodontidae; genus Octomys; species Octomys mimax. Next base: position 10,102 of record NDGM011078883.1, on the reverse strand, counting down.
ATCATATCATTAATATTTATCACTTCTTCAGAAATGCTAATTAAATTAGCCAAGTGCAATAAAGAGACATAAAAACTAGAATAGAAAATGTAACTAAGCATTTTAGAATGTGACTTCACATTCATAAGTCCTAAGAAAACTGGCTGAAATTTTAAAAATAATAATAGAATTCAGTAATGTATCTGGTTATATAAATAGATTGATATTGAGAGGACATCTTTAAAAACCAATGAACAATTATAAACTGTAAGAAAAGACAATTTTTCAATGCCCACAAAAAATAAAACACATGAATACGAAATCTGCAAGAGAAACTCTGGATGAAGAAAACTTTCAAACCCTAAAGAAAATGTATAGGACCATGAAAAAGCAGAAGGACATTTTATTGTCTTTCTATTAACTCATTTTAGAGAGACTTGAGGAGAGACTCAGAACTGTAAAGATTTTGTTTTCTCATGAGTTAAATTGGGCAGGTTGAATATAAAGTTCATATATAACACAATCAAAACTGTCATTTAAAAAGTAAAAGCAAAGGAGTACCACGAGGGGACTAGTAATACCAAACAATAAAACAGCCTATCACAAACTAAGAGAACGTTGCAAATAACAAATCTGGCATTTGAGATCAATGCTAGTGGTGTTAGACCCACCATTCAAAGGTGGCAGAACTCTCAGTCCCTACTTGTGGGAAAATTCCAGGTGGATGAAAGGTTTAATCTGTATTTGTATGCTAAACCTATAGATAGGTGCAAACTATGTTGGGCCCATTATACAGTGTGGAAGCTAAATGCGTGTGCTTTCTAAAGCCAAGGTCTCAGTGTCCAGCCGCTCCCGACTTCTGCCCTTGTACTCATCTTGGTTGACTTGAAATGTTCTGAATCTCCTACTACAGTATTTCTAGCATGGGACTAAGTACCATTTTCTCCCCACTCCTGGGCTGTATTTCATTTAGGGGGTGAGAGCAAGAAGAAATCATACAAATGACAGAGAAAATTTCCTAAAAGCAGAGGCAGTGAATTGCCTAACGCTGGGAATATGACTCAGGTTCATTCTTTGTGGTCTGAGCGTCAAATTCCATCCTCCTGGAAAGGGACCTCAGGCCTCAGGACCCTAGACCTCTGCACATCCCTCTTCTCTCTCCTTCCTCCCTAGTGACCACCACCTTCTCCTTCCTCCCTAGTGACCACCACTTTCTTACTGCTACTAGAAAGGCCCACGTCACGGATCTCTTCTGTTTCCGTCCTTCCCTGATATCCTCTGAAACTCCTCTAAAGTGGATGTATTCTATGAACATGTTTTTTTTCAAACCTAATTTCAAGCCACTAAATATTTTGCAACTGTTCTAACTATACCAAGAAATCTGCAATCCTAGAATGTCAGTTTGGGAAAGAACACTTTTTTTTTTTGTGGAACCGGAGATTGAACTCAGGCCCTTGTGCTTGCCAAGGAAGGGCTTATTCTACTGAACCAAGTCCCTGGTCCAAGAAAGAACACTTTAGTGACAAAAAGTTCCAAGTCTCACTGTTTAGCAGTCTATAAAATAATAAAATGTGATAGATTGACCCAATCATATAAAAATGTGTACATATGGACTAAAAGTAGAAGAAAATGTGAAACTGTTATGTCAGTGCAGAGCCATCATTATGTTTTTCACAATTATTTTGTATTTTTAGTATAAAATATTATGGTCCAAATTTTAAAATGTGACCATTGTAAACAAATCAAAAAGTTAAAGAAATCCACACTGCATCCTAACATCCCAAGAAAGTGTTACTACGTTCTTTCTCTTTTCTGTACCATCATATTTACATATACAAAATTTGTAATGCGGGATGTTTTTTAAACTGCTGTGTTCATCTAGCTTTAGATCCTAAGACTCTCCTGTCGTTTCACATTCCTCAAGAATATTTTACTGGCTACAAGATAATCCAAAGAAGGGCTATTTCATAATTGTGTTTAGTGATTTCATTACAGCTAGACATTTAGAGATTATAACAGATTTAGGGCAAAGGCTGTAACAGCAATAACAGCATTTCTGACCACTTACTCGGGGTGGTTTTTGCAAGCAGAATTACTAGTTCAAGCAAAAGCATTTCATATTTGTAGACATAGATCTATCATAGAACTGACTTCAGTGATCTTATTCTCAACATTAACCACGCACTGTCAAGCACCCTTCTCACCCTCAGGATTCCTTTCTTTGTGAGATCAGGAGAGCCAGATCATATAAATTAAGTCTTTAAAAACACCAGAAGAGATTTCAAGAGACGATCTCCCTAGTTTACATTTTTATATAAAAAAGTATTCTCCTTTCTTCTAACTCTAAGAAACCTTAGTTGCAAAGTGAAATAAGAACACCCACAGAAGAGCACGCAAGACTCCCCCATGACACCCTCATTTAAGGAATAATGAACTCGGTGGTTCTCAAACATTAATGCTGGTGATAATCACCTGGGGCTCAGTGAGCTAGGTAGGCTGCGGCCAGCAGTTCTCAATTCCATAGGTAGATTCTGGCCTCTAGGATTCGTTACTCAGAGTCTGACATTGCTGATTTGGGGATGGTACGTCAGGACTCAGTGAACTAAATAGTTGTATTGCTTACTTTTCATGGCCCCGATATAGTTCCAGGTACAGGGAGATGGCGGTAAACAAGTTCCTCCACTATGAAGTTTACATTTTAATAGAAAACAGACTAAAAGTAACAAAAGGAAGAGCATTTGGGGGTAATAAGTATTAAATCCCCTCGGAATTCTCTGGGCAGGAAGACCACAGAGCCATGGAACTGGCACCTCCGGATGCAGAGAGCTGCTGCTGCCCCTCACTGGGTCCTTTGCCTCCAGCCCTCATGGGAGTGGAGTCAAGAGAAAAACCATTCCAAAAAAACGAAAGACCCGCTGTGAGCCGAGAGCCCAGTAGCTAGAAAATGAAGGGAAGAATATTTCTCCTGCCTACAGGTTTGGAAAGCACACAGCGAAACTCTTTAGAAACAGTTGGGAAAAATAAGTCTTTTTATATAAGAAAACTTAATTCTCACTGCTGTTCTTACATAAAGTCTAATTATACATAAGGAGAATGTACTGATCAATAAAATAAAATTACATATACAGCGCACTTAGCAGAATCAATGGAAATGGAATAAATCTCATGCTAAAACTGCTTCAAACAAAAAGGAAATACAATATTCAAATGTAACTGAACACCACTTACCTATTTCACATTTACAAAATGCCTTTTGCACAAATGCACTTGCTATTAGTATCAGAGAACATTAGAAAGCAGTAATTATTCATGATAGTCTGGATCTCCTAAGGAAACAAAATGCTCTGTCCCATTTTGATTCTAGGAGCACCTTTTATTTTTTATTTATTTATTTTAGGGAAGGGTCTACAGGGTGTTCAGGATCTCACTACTAGATTGGACTCATAGTGATCTGCCTATTAAACTGGGATTACAAGCACGCACCACCACACCCAATGTCAATTGCCATCTCAGTTTGGGGGGGCGGGTGATACAGCCCGGGAATCGAATCCCAGCCTCTGCGCCTGCTTGCAGGCACTTTAATCCACTGAGCTATTTGGCTGGCCCTAGACACACCTTTTAAAGTAAGATTGGGGAAGTAGCCTTTGGTATAAACAGCTAAACAAGCTTCTAAGCATTCACATGATGCTTACTATTTGCTTCAGGACCTAAGAGAGTTCAGTTTAACTGCAGAGATGGCTTTCAAAAAATATTTAAATATAATTCAGAGTAAAATACACAATTTACATAGTGAACCAGTGGACCCAAACACATATATCTGAAACAAAATTTCACAAAATAATATGTTGATGTTTTACTCTATTTCTTTCATTTTTTTATGTCAATGTACCCCACTACATTTGATTTATAACTTAATAGGCTTCTATCCAGTTTGACAAACTCTGTTCTAAGATAGACATGAAATCCTTCACACCCATGCAGAACCATACCTCTAAACAATCAGAGCAAAACTAAAGTTACCTTTTCCTAAGTTTTCAGAGATACAAAGAAAAAAAAAGTTCAAAACCCATGAGTACTTATCAGTTATGCAACTGAATCTCCAATAATCGTCTGGAACCAGCAAGTGCTTTCAACTGCCTAATCTGTACCACACACTTTTAATTTCTACTGACATGGGCCCTTTGCCTAATGAAAGTAGAAAAATCCTGGCTAAGTAATCCCAGTCAGTTCCAGCCAAGAGAAATGTCTATGATGACAAGTGCCTATATCCATGCAAACACACACAACAGGCACTGACTTCCTTTGTCTATCAATCATTTGAAACATGGCTAGTATGGCCAAGAAGCTAAATTTTATTTTTAATTCATTTAATTTAAATGTTAATAGATACTTTAGTAGGCTCTGGGCCTATTCTTTTGATTGAGCTGACCTAGATTATTGAGTTTCTCTTTAAGAGAATACAAAATGGTTAAAAAAAAAAATTAGAAATGATACAGAATTTCACTAAGTAAAATATTAGGAATTCAACAATGGTTGTTGTACTACATAATGTTTTCTCCAAATTAGTTTTTTTAGATTACCAGATATAACCATATAAAATTGGTTTTAAAAGGTTATAAAAAATTGAAAATGAGAACAAAAATATTTATTTATGCATATATACAGAACAGCTTTGATAATTTTACTGTTGATTTTTCCTGCTCTATTGGAAGCAGCAGTTGATTATTGTTTTGGTTACTTTTCTCTCCTTGCTGGAACAAAATGCTGGACAAGCAAAGCTATAGATGGAAAGGCTTCTTTAACTCACAGACTGTGGAGAGTTCAGTCCATAGTCAGCTGGCTCCATGGCAGGGTGGTGCGGCAGAGGGCAGCAGTTCATGGCAGTAGACGACAGAAAAAGCAACAAGAGCAAAAGGGAGAGCAAGTCTCTTTTTTTCCCCTTGTATTTTATGTGGTTACCTGACCTTGGATGGGAATAGCACTCAGACACCCAGTCCCAGAACTAGACAGTGAACCAACCACAAACTCTATATTTAGTCAACCCCAAAAAGCCTATGACCCCAGTGAGGATTTGGGCGGTAGCATTCAAACACAAACCATAACAATTATATTTACCATATGTCCATAGTGAAGATTCTAGCTGAACTAAAATTTCAAGGCCTCTCATAACAAACTCCCTACCCTCATAGCAAATTGAAGATTGTTTCCCCAAGGTTCTAATCCAGTGTTATAGCCTATGTCTAGGTGTTCCCTCAAAGCCCCTTGCAGTCGTGGGATGGCTTCTGGAGTTTATGACTGATGATTGTGGGTGTGCATGCTGCACCACCCCCCCGGGGCAGGGAATTTGCATTACAATGTAAGGAGGGGAGAGAGGCTCTCAAGCTGCCAGAGCAGCTGCCACTCCCTTTGCTCTCTTTCTCTGTGCCACAGCCACCATGAACTGCTGCTCTCTGCCATGTGCCACTCTGCCTTGGACCTATTGGAGCTTGCACTGAAGCCTCCACTAACTGTGAGCTAAATAAACCCTTCCTTCCTTCATTTTCATTGTTGGGTATTTGTTCCAGCAACAAGAGAAAAGTAACTAAGACATCCAGTCAATGTAGAACTACTAGAGCAAGCAGGAATTATACAAATTTCTTTAGAGGCCAGAGGAACTTCTTGCCCCAATCGCCTCTACCAACTTGCTACAATGAGAAGATTTAGCGACAGTAGGGTGAACTGGCCTCAGTTCAAAGCAGTTCTTATTCTCTCCCAGACTCTCACGCTACCAGCTTGCCCATACCATCTCCATCTCTGTTCCTCCACCTTGAGCGAGAATTCAGAAACCATAGAAACACCCAGAATTTTAAACTGGTCCACAACCCATGGCCGCTCACAATTTTTGTGTTTTAGCAACTTGGTGAATAGTGCACATGTCCTACAAAACAGCAACGTGAAATAGAGACAATAGAGACAACCTCTTGCACGGATTTTTACCAAAGGAATTTCTCTTTGATCTCTTTTTAATGACAACCACCCTGGTATAGACTTCTTTCTTTTTTTATAAATGCTGTAGACAACTGGAGCTTGCATATCAAGGAAACACATAGGTCTGTTGCCTGACTTAAAGCCTCACTAGTTGTTACAACTTTACATGTCAACTGGCCTTTTGTAATACATTACAAAGTCCAGAAACCATGCTGCTTTACAGAACACCTCGACCTCTTCTACTCTAACTTTTCACTGAGAGGCATAATCCAAGAGGACCAGCTAAAGTATGATTCAGTTTTTCTCTAAAGCATGTGATAAATATGCTTATTGTCCAAATATCATTAAGGCCAAGTCATTTAGCTTACCATTTACCTTACACTGTATCCCTCTCCTCCGACAGTATTTCCAGTCCCATAAATATCAGTTTCCAAATACACGTTCACTTCCTACTGTCTATATCTGCCCAGAAACAATATTGTACCTGTAAATATGTGGCTCACCATGTAGAAATCAGAATTCCCTGAAATTTGAATCTCATAAAACAAGTCCATATTCACATATAAGATCCTTATAGAAATTGTCCCTGAATTAGTCTTATGGTTCAAATTCTATGCCTTCTGTCAGGTTCAGAAAATATTTTAGAGACTTTCTCTGTCTACAGCTATAGTAATATCAGCTAAAAATCATAATCAATGGCCTCAGAAGTTCACATAATTGATACACCTCTACTATGGAGTAAATTTTAACTCTTCTTGGTGAAGATGCAAGAATTCTTCTGGGGGCTGGGGAGATAGCTCAGTAGAATAAGTGCTTGCCTGGCAAGCACAGGGTCCTGAGTTCAATCCCCAGTCCCACAAAAAAAAAAAGAATTCTTCTGGGTTTTCAAAGCATAGTTAAACTTATGACCTGAGTGAGACATATGATGACCCTTCTAGATAAAGCATTTCTAAAAATCTGTCTTATTCTATCTTGCACCCCTTTACCTTTAGTAGAGTCAGACTTACTCTGTTAGTCTCACAATATTACTTGAAGTAAAACACAGTATAATCCAGGTTATCTTTTGAGTTTTTGATGGTCCATTTGAAGATGAAAAGAGTAAATTCTAAAACCAGATTTATCAGAAGTCTTGACCCAAAACCTTCTCAGCCAGTTAAAGATGATTAACAGAACATGACCCATCTTGATCTTTCAGCTGATGAAAATCAAATCAGGTCATCAAAGTACATTAACTCATTACAAACTTCAGAATGGTTACTGGTTACCACAGGAAAAAAAGGACAACAGTCTATCCAAATACAGTATATTTATGCTTCATTTTTTAAGAGTTACGAGTCCCTACCATTGTTTCTCAAAAGTATTTTTTTCTCCAGGGACACTATGCTTGCTACTTTACTTAGGAACTTATATGTTAAAGAACTTCTCCATGAATTAATCAAACTGAAACTTGTGAACAATATTACTGACATCAATGATTTTAACCTTCTGTCACCTCAAATAATTTTCAACATTTTTTACTTTTGTTGATTCATTTCCCTTCAAAGAGCCATAAAATGAACTAATGAACACACATCAACACATGTTGTTTCATATGCATGCCACATTGTGTGTTCAAGCCTGAGCTCCCAGTGCTGCAGTGTACAACCTGCCCATTATGGAGTGTTGTCCAAAAGCCACTTAGATGTGGAAGGTGATTGGATGATGGGGATGCATATGCATCAGCGTACAGGTCCACTGATGAGACCATAGCTGACTTGCTAGGAAATGGGACTAGGTGGAGGCAGGCCAGTGGAGGAGTGACCTGAAAGGGTGTGTCTCACTTCCCACTCCTCCCTGTGCTCTTCTTCCTGGTCACCATGACATAAGCAGCTTTCATCTCATAGATCTTCCACCATGCCATTTCTGCCTTGAGTCAGCTGACCAGGAACTGAAAATGTGCAACAAAATAGACTTCTCCAAATGTAAGCTGAAGGTATCAGGTGATTGTCCCAGTGATGAGAAGGTGAGGAAGACACTGCCCTCCCCAGACTTCTCACCACAGCAAGAACAGTTGCATTCTTTCAAATGCTCAGGCTAAACACATATCAGTCCTTGGCTCTTTCCTCTTCCCACACCCTATAGCCAACCCATAAGTAAAACATTCTGACTCTCTTCACTCTGCTTGCACATGCAGAATCTGCTGCTCCGCACCACGTCTGTGTTACCTTGCTCCAAGCCCCTGTGTCTCAGCTGAATTATTGCATGGCCCATGCATAGTTCTGCTTTCTCCTTTGTTCTTCCATTTTCAGCAAAGCATCCTGAATGATCTTATTAAAATATAGGCCAACTTTTGTTAGCTCAAGGCCTTCTTAGTTTTCCATATCACTCAGTGTGAAAGTCAAGTTTCCTACTGAAATCCATGCAGCTCTATGGGATTTGTTTCCTGCCCCAACTTTTCTGATCTCATTTATGTTCACTCTACCCACATTTTTTTCTGCTTGAGCCACAGAAATGACCATTCCTTGAACATGCCTGGAATAATCTGGACTCTAAGACTCTGCATTTGCTAGGAAGCATTCCCAGCCCACCCCATGTGGATTTCATCCTGTCTCATTTTTCTCATTTTACAGTTTTACTAAACAACACATTCCTAAGGAACACAGACCATTTTCAGTCTAAAAGTGCAAATCCTTTCACACATGTGTGTGTGCACACATGTACACTTTCTACCACTTTTCCTGCTGTAACTGCAGCATTTATCAGTAATCACTACAACAAATATTGTATGTTTGCTTAATTATCTTCTTTCCTGAGTAAGTTCCGCAAAGGTAAGGCTTTTGCTTGTTTTACTTCATTGCTAAGTCCCCAGCTCCTAAGACAATACCTGGCTCTCAGTCAGTCCTTACTAGATGTATGTGGAACTGGACAATAATGATGTGTCATAGATGTTTCAGCTTTTAACTCCAGTCTGCATTCTTCAGGACCTGAGCTTATAGTTTAAGCACCCTCTCTCTGTCTCTCTAGCATCCCTCACAGGTATCTAACATGGATCAGCCTCGCTTCTACAACCTGTCCCCTGTTCTCTTCCAGGTTCTCCCTCACCACTGCTGTGGGGCCTCTGTCTCTCTGTTGCCCATATCTGTGCTTCTGGAAGCTCCTATTCACAAGACCTCTTCTCAGCTGATAGAAGGTCCACACTGTCCTGGTCATCTCTGCAAGCATGGACTTTGTGTCTAACTTTCTCAACTATAAAAATAGAGAAAACTATACTGCCTCATAGATTTATGTGAATAGAGTTGTTCTAATTTAATGAATATATACCACAGCGACATATGTGCACCCATGTTTATAGCAGCACAATTTGTCATAGCTAAATCCTAGAAACAACCCAGATGCCCATCAAATGAGCAATGGATAAAGAAGATGTGGCATTTTTATGCAATAGAATATTATTCAGCTATAAAACAGGATAAATTTGAATCTTTTGTCAGTAAATGGATGCAACTAGAGACCATAATCTTAAGTGAAATAAATCAGACCCACATGTGCAAACATTGCATTGTCTCTTTGTATGACAACCTGAAAGAGAAAATGGAATCTGAAGTGTACAAGAGATACTGGGAAAACGGAATGAAGTTATTCAAAAGGAAAGAGTTAGTGAGTTGAAGAGAAGGACTAGAAAGGGAGTGGGGGAAAGAGACTTTCCTAAGTATGTAAGCAGGATGGCTTGGGCAACTGTACTGTGGATTGCTGCTGGAAAGGAGCAATTAATAATTTGCTTCTGTCTCTTTTCTCAATTGTTTGTCTTTTTTTTCGCTTCTTAATCTCTTATATATTTCTTTCTCCTTTTCTTTCTTTTTCCTATATTGCATGTATATAACTGGAAATATGAACAACTGGTTGGAAGACAACACTATGCATTACAATAAATACTATGAAACACATATTACTCTGTTAAGTGAAAATCTGTATCATGTAATTTTTGTTTTAATATTACTTTGTACTCTCTTTTTTTAAAATTAATTTGTGGAGAAAGAAATAACAATGAGACAATTTTAAAACAGGTTAGTAGGACAGTTACAACAATTAATACATTCCATATTGTTGTCTTCACAGTAGTTATTCATAGTACAAGATGCAGACATGATATTTTGTCTAAACACTATTAGTACAAATC
>NDGM011078882.1:0-18327 GCA_002564305.1 Octomys mimax | reverse complement strand
TGGAATAAGCGCTTCCCTGGCAAGCGCAAGGGCCTGAGTTCAATCCCCGGTTCCGCAAAAAATTAAAAAAAATAATAAAAAACACTCGCTGCATCCTAGCTCTTGGAAAAGGCATGTGGCCCAAAGCTAGAGAGAGCGATGAGACCTGCGACCAAGCCACCAACTGTCCTGGAGCAGGGAGTGAATGCCCCTCTGCGAGCCCTGTTCCCCCGACCACAGGGTACAAATTCACTGACTAGAAACAGAGGGAGCGAGGCCCTGGGAGACAGGTCAGCGGCGCAGCCTGCCTGGCAAGCACAAGGCCCTGAGTTCAATTCCCAGTACCAAAAAGAAGGAATGAAGCAGTAGAGGAGAGGGACTTGTCGCAAGGCGCCTGGAACCCACCCAGTAGCCCATCGAGACAAACCAGTGTGAAAAGCGGGCCTTACCTCCGGGGTCTCCCACCCATCACCCAAGTCCAACCCTGAGAAAGAATTCAGACAAGGCCAAGACAGCCAGGCCACAGAATACCACCTGGGATCACTGGGGTGGAGGAGCACCCCAGAGCCTGCCCAAGCAAGCCAGACAGGGACAGAAATGTCACGTGGGATCCAGGACAGAAAGAGGACATGGTAGGGAACTAAGCAACAGAAGCTGGTGTGGGCTGGTGGAGCAGGATGCCGGCTGGTGGTGTTGCCAAGTGCAGCACACAGTGCTGGTTATCAAGAGGCCAAGAAGGGGCAGGCGGGGACTCTGTCTTCTGTGTCACTGTTCAGTCCCTCTAAAAATGTTCTAGGATAAATACTAATTAAGAAAACTCCAAACTGGATATGGTGATGCCCTCCTGTAACCCCAGCCCTCTGGGAGGCTGAGGCAGGAGGGTTGCAAGCTCAGTCCAGCAACTTAGGGAGACCTTGTCTCAAACCAAAAAATAAAACAGGGCTAGGGATACAGCTCAGTGCAAAGGCTCTGGGTTCAACTCCTTGTACCAAATCAAACCAAACAGTAACAACGAACCCTCCTCTGTGACCTGTGTGACACCACTGTTGCTGGGCAGGGAAGTGTGGTGAAGCCAACACCCCCACCCAAGGTGGCTGGGCTCTGGCCGTGCTGTGGCCCTGCAGCCCCACTGTCCCTGGAGCAATCACACCGCAGGGACATCACAGAGCCCGGTAATCAATTACCTGGTGATCTGAGCACAGTGGACAGGCTATCAGAGATTCCTGCATGAGACAAGAAGCCACATGAGATTAAAAGAACAATCAGAATCTCCTTCCTGAGAGACTGAGATATCTGGCTCTAAAGTGTTTTTTGGAGAATGAGTAGATTACAGATTTCTCCACAGGTAAGAGCAGACGGTGCCATTCTGTTTAAATGCCATCCTGGGAAACAGCGGGGCCCACTCAGATCACGGCTGCAGCAGCTGGGGGTGGCGAGGGGATGAGTCCCCAAGGGCAAGCAGAGCTGGGGCGGCGACAGCGACGCTCCCTCCCGCTGTAGTGGCGGCTCCCACTACAAAACGCCGCGCTCTGCGCACACAGAGCGGGAGGGATCTGACTATGTAAATTACAACTCCAACCTGACTAAAAAAGGCAATGCGTGGATTCGGAGGATAATTTGGAAGGTGATGAATAGAATATCAAATCGTTCAGAAAAAACTGCCTTGAGATCACTGGTGAGTGCCTCAGCGCAGCGGCTTCCCATCTTTAACACATATCCCTGACAGTACAACACGAAATTAAATGAGGAGCAAAATAATAGAGATTAGAAGGGAGGAAGGGCTTCTGCAGAGCAAAGGGGAGCAGGAGACTGGGGCAGCGGGAAAGGGGGTGAAAGGAATGAAGATGTGTTACATATGTGAATGGCTCACCACGAGGAAGGGGGTCGCCGAGAACAGGTACGATGAAAAAGCAGGACAAAAATCACAAGATGTGTGATTTGGGGGCGCCTTTGCATATGGCATCCTATGGCACCCCACATGTTGCACCGTGGTCCCCAGGATCATCATTTCAGTGGCTGCAGAACATTCCGCCACTGTTTATTTGGTCTCTGCCCTGCCCCCACCCCCACCCCACTGCGTTTCATTGCATGCTACTATAAACAACTCTGCAGCGAACATCCTTGTGAAACATGTTTTTCTACCCTATATTTAGGATTATTTCCTTAGGCCGCATTCCCAGAAATGGAATTACTGGGACAAAGGGTAAGAGCATATTTTACACTATTGCCAAATTGCCCTCATTACAGAGATATTACAGGGAACTGGGGGCCCTGGATGGTGCCAAGGGCCCAGCGTCCTTGGCCATCAGCTGAACGGGTCCTGTTCAAGGTCACACTCAAACCAGGCAGCTCTGGGATGCACACTGGGCACCTGATCTGGCCACTCTGTGTGGGCCATGGAGATGCTGGTGCCCACCATCTGGGGCCGTGGTTTGTGGGGATACTGCCTTCCAGCAGGAGCCAGGACAGGTCAGAGCCCTGACTTGGTCCTACAGCTCTGGCTGAGTTGGGGTGGGGGGTACACTGTGAGGCCCCGGAGGGAACACCCATGCCCCTGTTCACAGGATGAGCTGGCCAGGTAGCGTTCAACTTCTGGCTTAGAGCTTGAGCAGAGGCAGCCTAGGGACCTGAGAGTGTCCCCTGGCTCCCCAAGCCTTTGGAGCTGACACTCCCAACAGGGCATCTCCCCAGACTCCCTGTCACAGAGAGCAGGGATGGGGGATGGCCCCCTCCTCCCAAAAGGGACCCCCAACCCTGATGCTCCCTCCAACTAGGCTCAGCTTCCAATCCCCAAGGCTTCCTGGGAGCAGCTCCTCCTTCTGCCCGAGCCTATCTGCTGTTTCCATGGGGATCTCTGCAACTCAGTGTGAATCATGGCAACGACAAATCCAAGATGGGGCTGACTCAGGCGCACGACGCAGCCTGGGGAGGGGCGAGGGGCTCCCAGACCCCAAAAAGAGAAGCCCATCTGGGAAGTCCCTGCATGAGCTCTTTGGAGGCTGTGGCCGTGGGAGGCCAGAAAAATCCTTCCCAGTCAGGGATGGTCTGAAAACAGCAGGGTGTCCCACGGTGGCCCTGGCAGCTGGCTGGGTGGGCCATTGCAGGGACGAGTGTCCTCTCCACGCGTGGCAGTCATCTGAGTCACTGTGCAGGGAGACCCACACTGCATGGTGGCTTCCTCGCAGTACCACTTGGCGGTGGCCCTGCGGCAGGCTGGGGGGTGGGGGGAGCTCTGATCCTCACTGAAATCGAGACAAAACTCACGCATCACACTAACTGTCCACCGTGCACAAAGGTACAGCTCAGTGGTACCAGGTACACTCAGGATGCAGCGCAGCTTCCTGTTTCCCATCACCTCAAAGGAGCCCCACACCTGTTCTGCCCCGCCTGTCCCTTCCGGCCTGTCTCCACACAGCAGCCTTTATCTCGTAGACCTGTGACCGCTCCTGGCTGTGTCATCCCCATGGACTCGCCTGGCACCCCGAGCGTAACCAGCCATGTCGGGAATCAGTGCAGCTGAACTGGCCCTGGCACATGGCCACCCTGCACTCGCTCCCACCCTGCAGGGCACCTGGCTGCTTCCACGCAGCCATTCCTGAGAAGCACTTGCACTTGTCTTTTGGCATGTGCAGGGGACACCTGCTTGCCATGGCCACCTCACCATGCCCCATCATGCACAGGGCCAGGTACCCTGTGGATGCGTACATGGCCAGCACCCCGTGAGGAGCTTTTGGCCTTTACTTCACCTGACTGCACACAAAGCTGGGCCAGACCCAGGCACAAAGCCTCAAGGCCTCCTGCACCCTCCCTGCGTCCATAAACCCAAAGGAGGAGTCAGCCTGCTCTGTGGCCCAGGGCCTGTGACAGCCGCTTGTTGGAGCTGAGTGTGGGCTCAATTAAAGCTCGCAGTGACAAAATCTCCGGTGAGAGAAACACAGCCACGCCGTGTCTTCAGTCTTCTCAGTGACGGAAGCTCTTTATAACGTAACTGGATCCTCGTGGCAAGCATCACTTCCGGTGAGGACAGAGGCGCCTGCTTCCGTACTGCCTGGTGCGGGTGCCTCCTGGGCTCTTCCAGCACTCTGAGGGCCAGCCAGGAGCTGCACTATTGGTCAATATAACTTTCGCTTGTTTTGGTTTAAACAGCCACTTGTGGTGAGGAGCCACCCTACTCATCAGCTCCACTTTTGCCTCCGAATGCCTTCAGGGCAGGTTGAGTCCTGGGGATCAACCACAGCAACCTGAGCCTGACTGCTTTGTTGAAGCAGCCACTTATAGAACTGAGCTGAGGGGCAGGCCCCCAGCTCCATTTTAGAGGACGTGGCAAGGATCAAGACGCTTTTCTTACACAAGGACTGAGCCAGGCTCTCCACATGCAGCCACATTCCCCGCCCTGCTTAATCTTTAAATTTCAAGACAAGGTCTTGCTAAGTTGCCCAGGCTAAGCTCAAACTCGAAATCTTCCTGCCTCAGCCTCCAGGAAGGAGTCAGTTTTTTAAAAGACCTTCATTAGGGGATTAGTTTTGCCTTCACAACCAGCCCTGACAGCGGCATTAGTGCTGAGTCCCACAGGTGATAGAGCTGAGAATCGCAAAGAAAAGGCAAGATGCTTGTGCTAGTCTTCCGGGACACTCCTGGGACACCAACTGCCGGCTCGGGCTAAAGTCACAGTCATTCATCCAGATGGGTTTATTTTAACAAATCTTAGGTTCTAGAAGAGACCTCAGGCTCTACTATATGCTGGCTGGTTGGCCTGAGTCCGTCTGTGCCTTGATTTCGCCCCCCTCCCGCGAAAGGCGGGTTCATCAAAACTACATGAAGACAACAGGACAGTAACAACCACTGGAGAGGGGTGGAGAAACTGGAGCTAGGGGCAGGTCGGGCAGCACAGCCATTCTGGAAAACAGGCCAGCAGTTTGTCAAGAGCTAGCGATCACCCAGCCCCTTGCTGCAAATACATGGTGGCGCCAAAACTTGCCAGCAAAAATGCCAGATAGCACTGCTCTTGAGGGCCTCCAAGTGGGAACAAACAAATGCTTTGAAAACAAGGTCTAGTCACAGAGTAGACTACTAGCCAGTCATAAACAAGAATGACACACAAGGGTCAGCGAGATAGCTCGGCAGCATAAGTGCCTACTGTGCAAGCACAAGGTCATGAGTTTGATCCCCAGTAACACACACACACACACACACACACGAATGACATATGGCCCCCGCACTACAGTGTAAAGCCACAATGCTGAGTCAAAGAGCCAGATACAATAGACCACAGACCATCTGACTCCATGGATGTGAAGTGCCCAGGACAGGCTAATCCAGAGACAGACAGTAGACTGTGGTTGTCGGGGTGGGGAGGGGGGACCAGGAAGTGGGGAACAGTTGCTAATGGGGATGGAGTGGCTTTGGGTGATGACAGAAATGTGCTAGAATTAGTGGAGCTAGCCCCACAATCTTGCAAACTCAGTACAGACGACCAAATTACACACTTTAAGGGGGGAATCTTGCGCCATGGCAATCACATTCCAGCCCACAGCAAGGCAACACCAAGCCCATCTTGAGGGGAGCCTGTGGAGAACAATTAGACAGGGCCACGCATGCAGCACACTTAGCAAGCACAGTGCTTAATAACAGGTTCCTGTGGCGCTGTCGCCGTCACCCCAGGGGGTCACTCAGGGTGGTGGAGCAGGTGGCCCGGAGGGTGGCAGGGACCGACCGGGTGGGGCAAGCTTAGCTCCCAGCCTGGCCGGCCCCCATAGGAGCAGCTTCTTTGGAGGGGGATTTTTTATTCTCTCAGAGGAGGAAAGGGGGCTCTGTTGAGGTTTTGCCAAGTCCTACCACCCATCATGGTTCTGCCAGTGGCCGGGGGTCGGTCCTGGGTGACACAGTGGGGTTGGGCCTGCAGAGGGACAGACCCTGCAGCCAGGCCCTCTGGGGGCCTGAGAAGGGACAGCCATGATGTAGGGTCACCAAGGGTGGGCAGACCTGCAAGGGCTGCCCGGGGGCCCATGGGGGGCTCATTAATCACAGGTCCAGATATGGCAGCTGCCTCCTTTTATGGCCAAGTGGCCCAAGAAGTTTAGCAACAGAGTAAAGGACTGCTGTCTCCACGCCTGACCCTCCAAGCCTGGTCACCTCCATGGGATTCCCATGCTTGTGGGAAGGATGGCAGATGGGTTGTAGGGGTATAGCAGCTGGCATCTATGCTACTGGGTACCTCAGCCTTGAAGCAGCTGATAGAGCGACTCAGAGGTGTCCCAAAGTCAACGTTTGAGTCCACAGCCAACGAGATGGAACACGTCCCATGCCAGCCACAGCTGGGCTGCTGTAGGCTCCATCACTGATGCCTCTCAAGGACCAGGATGCATGCTGCCAGGGTTCCCTCTGCAGGTAAGGCAGTGGGAGGCTCAGGGCCATGAGATGCAGGCCCGGGCCACAGCTGGCTAGGCGAAAGGCCACATCAGTGTCAGGGCTACTGATGCTGAGGCTATATCCTTGTCCTCTGAAACATGTCCTTGCTGCCTCTGCCACATGTGAACCTCAGAGCCAGAGGAACTTTGCTGTAAGGAGAGAGCGACGTGTACACAGGTGACCACAGTACAGTGTGACACCACTGCCATCAAGGCAGGCCAGGTCCAGAGGGCTGGCGAGGTGGGAGGCACCCTCAGGAACTGTGGGGAAGGCTGCTCAGAGGCTACCTTTAAGCTGGGCCACACCAGGGGTCACCGGGCAGCACAGGTGAGGGGGCTGCTGTTCCTATGCTTGTACAACTTTGGGGGGACTCCTGGGTCTTGGGGTAATGTGCCCATCCTTAAGTCCAGGAGGCATACGTTTGGGGAATTCTGGGGTGTTTATGAAATCAGCACCCCTGCTGGGATGCAGCCTCCAGGATGAGGAGCCCTGAGGTGGGATGGACACAGATCTGTTTTCTCACAGCAAGGAGTCACACAGCCTTCACAGAGGCTGCCATGAACCTGCGGTAGACATGGCACTGTGCTCAGCACTGGACCCAGCACCCCGAGGAGAAGGCGGTACGAGCTGAACGTCTTGGCCCTTCAGATCTGTGCTTGTGACAGACGGCCCTCCTGGACACCCTTCACGCCAGCCCCAAAGAAAGCGAGCCTGCTCCTATGCCGGGAGCTTGAAGCTGCGGGTCGCAAGCCACAGCTGCATTTCACACTCCATCGTGTGAACTTCAGAGTCACAAGCCAGTCTCACACAGATCTGCATCCCCGAGAGGCTCCAGACCTGAGGACACCAGACTGGAACATGGATTTGCAGAGCACACACTTCAAAAATATACCCAGGTGGCTGGGGAGATGGCTCAGTGGAATAAGCACTTCCCTGACAAGCGCAAGGGCCTGACTTCAATCCCCAGTTCTGCCAAAGAAAAAAAAGAAATGCGCAGCTGATATTGGCGCTCGGCTGAGGGGAAGATGTGGCTGTGACAGTGCGGGAGGAGGGTACCCTGCTCTAGGCTCTCTCAGCCCAGGGGATCTGGAATTCGAATCCTTTCTCTTTGCTGGCAACAGCTATCTGCATGCCATGAGTTGCCAAGGATGTGGACCTGTGATTTTATCCATCACCATAGCTCGTATCCAGAGTAACCTGGGGCAGACATCTTTCTGCGGACCCCAAAGAGGGACCTAGGAGGTGGGGATCACTATGTCCCCATTGCACAGCTCCAAAACCAAGGCCCAGGAAGAGAACTAACTTTCTCTAAGTCATGCTGCAAGGTATGAACAAAGCCAGGCTTGGGACCTGCTAGGACTAAAACTACAAGTCAGCAAACATTTCTGCAAGTGCGGGGGAATTCTGATGGCTCCGTGGGGCATGCGGTTATCTGTCCTAATGACCCCAAAGGAGCCGCTGGACTGGGAAAGCTGCCACACACAACATATGAATGGCAGTGGCTATGTTCCAATAAAACTTTATTTATAAAGGCAAGTGCTGGCTGGGTTTGACCTAAACCATGGAAGAAGTACAAAGTAGGTGATGAACACGTGAACGGGAGCACCTGAGTGGAATGTCTTCTTTCCTTGCCTTCATTCCAGGGTGACTTTAGAGGGACAAGTGATGCTTGACTGGATGCAGGGGTGGCTGACTGACCCGGCTAATTTGTGGCCTCCAGCAGACTCGGTCTTGCTGAGGACCTCTGTCTCGACACTTCCCTTCTGAGGACTACTAAGGTCTGGTCTTACCCTAACCCCAAATTCTGCAGAAATAGAGACAAATTTTGCAGCCATTTCCCAGAAGACAAATTTAGGGGAAAGTCCCGTCAGCTACACGGGTCCCCCTTTTCCCAGGGTTGCCCATATCCACTTTGGAGGGAGGAAAGCTACTGGACATGACTCAGAAGTGACCCCTGAGGCCAGGCTGGGTGGCACATGCATATAAAATCTCAGCACTTGGGAGGCTGAGGCAGGAGGCTGGTGAATCTGGGCAACTTTGCTAGACTCTGTCTCAAAATACAGAACCAAGACAAGCAGCGACCCTGGAGGCCAGGGGCATGTGGGCCACACTCCCTTCTTCTCTTTAATCTGATTGGTCAAAGGCTCTGAGAGAGCGCATTCCAGCAGCGCAGCGTTCTAGAAAGTACCAGAAGAAAGTACAAAAGGAAGGAGTACAGAGGGAGGAAGGAACAAAAAGGACATTTTGTCTCCAAAGTTGGAGGAAACTGAAGCTCAGGGAGGCACAGTATCCCCAGGGCCACTCAGCTGCCCCTTCCCCGAGGCCCCTGACATAGTGGCCCACATGCTGCACACAGACTGAGAAGAACCCCCGTGCAGGTGGCCACACCCACAGCACCACCATGCTTGCACAGACGCTATGGTGATGAAGAGTAGTGTGTCAGAAAGCGAGCCATGCTGTGACTGTGGAAGGTTCTCCAGGGCATGGTGGGCACTTCCTCCAGCCTCAATGGAACAGGCAGCCCCTCAGGGGGGTCAGGAAACCCTTCTCACCTCAGCTTTGCTCCGCAGGCTGGGCCCCAGCTAGAGACAGCAGTGCTGGCAACCTTGGGGTCCTCATCTGTGAAATGGAACGAGGACAGAGCCTGGCTGCCGGGTCCTGAAGGAAGGGACATGGATGATCCACCTGGCACACAGCAACGGCACACCACGGTCGGCATCGAGGGTGAACCGCGGGCCACAGCCAGCCATGTGGAATTCCCCAGAGCAGGGGACACCAAAAGGAAATGGCAGAGCACACAGGGTGCTAAAGGATGGCATGCATGAGAAAGCAAGTGAGGCAGGAAGTGTGGCCAGGGAGGCCCAGGGCGCACTGGGGCTAGGGCGCTTGCCCCGCACAGGGGAGGCCCTGGGTTCCGCCTCTAGCACCCAAACGAAGAGCAGAAGGGGAACTGGCATTGGGCACCCCAGCCATACAACATCCTAGGAAAGGTGGGTGCTACTGGGCCCTGTCTAGGGTGGTCAGAGAACCACAAGGAGCAGCCATTCACTATTTCCTGAGGTGGCCACACTGCCACTCGAGAGACGGGGATGCCCTCCCCAGAAGGCCAGGAGATGCAGAGACAAGATCAGTCAGCTGAGAGCAGGTGGGGTCAGAAAGTTCTGGAAGAGGACTCACCCCTTCTGGTCCCCAGCCTGGCTCCACAGCTCATCCACCCCACCAGCTGGCCTGCGGGAGCTAAGTGACCTCTGGGAGCCTTGGCTTTGTCGCTGGTAAAATGGGAATGAGAACAGTGTCTGTCCCAAAGGGTTCCAAGACGGTTATGGTTATGATGGCCTGTGTCAACTTGGGAGACAAAGGATTTTTTCTTTTTTTGCAGTGCTGGTGGTGGAACCCTGAGCCTCACACACACCACGCAAGCTCTGTGCTGCTGAGCTGTGACACAGGGTTTCAGGAAGTTGTCCCCAACTATTAAAATTGTAGCAAACAAAATATAACAAGCAGCGGTGACAGCAAATACTATTTAACAGCTGCTATGGCAAAGAAGGCCTGCAGGGGACAGTCTGACTGTCCAGGTGTGTTCCAGGGTCTTCCGCATCGAAAGGCCCCTCGACCCTCACCAACAGGTCTCAGATCAGTACCATGAAGCTGCCATGACTCCAGCGAACAGAATACCTGGTACCAGAGGACAAAAAGCAACCAACCCCACAGACGTGACCCTCACAGGTCTGTTCCCGACATTTCCAAAAACTGGGGAATGCCTTGGGGATCCCAGAAGGCTTTAAAAGGACACCCAGAATTGTGGAATCCTGGCCTTCCTCCTTTCCTCCTTTACCCACACAGGCAGCTCGCTGCCCCAGCTGAGCATGTGCAAAAAGAAAAAAACCTCGTCTGTAATCTCTCCCCGTTGGGACCCAAGTGCTGTGCGGGGCAGCAAGGCACCTCCAGATCAGGAGGGTGCCATGGGTATATGTGCTGAGGCGAACCCTGCTGTGCAGCCTTTCAAGACATCGTCGGCATATCTAATATCTGAACTGGGTTTTGAAGGATAACTAGGAGTTTATCAGGCAGAGACAGAGGTTGAGAGAGATGAGTCAGAAAGGCGGATTGGATCCAAGTTGGGGACGTTAAGCACCAGGGTACAGGGCCTGTGATCCCAGAGGGGTCGGGGGCAGCTAAGGTGGGTGGGGCTCTCAGGGTCCAGGGACACGGGTCCCCCATGCAAGAGAAACCACAGAGGTGCAGGCAGGCGAGGGGGCATTGCAGCGAGCCCCCAGGCCCACTGCAGCCAGGGTCACCATCCTCTGTCTCTGCCCCTGAGCCTCGAGCCACCATTGCTGCTGTGGTCCCAGGAGCCATGAGCTGCATGTCGTGCTCCTGTGGGTTTTTCTCCTTGGGAACACGGCTAAGGTGTCCTATTTTACCTCATTTATAAGACGCATTTCTGAATCGTGTTCTATCAAGCAGTGCTCTAAAAGTGGAGTCTTCTGCCTCTGCCCTCACTGCAGTCCCCAAGGACCACCTCTGACCGAGGCTGGCTGACCAGATCCCAAATTCAGCTCAGGTGTAGGACAGGCCCATTCCACGCAGGAAGCCCTGCACCTCAGAACACCCCAAGCCCTTTCTGGAGAAAAAGCAGTGGCTCGAGCAGAAGATAGCATGACGGGTTACAACAGCAGAGGCAGGCTGCAGCCAGCCAATGCAGGCCCAGGAGGGGACCAGCAGGCCCAGCCAGCCCACACCACCCTTGGACACCAGAAACCTGAAGGGCCAAGACCAACCAGAAATGGGACATGGGACACCATCCTCTAACTCTGTGGCGGGCTATGAACTTTCCTGTGAAAGTGGCTGGATTTGTGGTGATACACACCAAGGCCTGGGGGAAGCATGGAGATGAGACACACGACAACAGGGCCAGACACAGCGGCCTGCCAGTGTTGAAGCCCCCTGTACGTGGGCAGAGCCCAGACACAGAGTGGATGGCAGCAGTGGCGACCAGGGACCATGGTGGGTGGGGGACACTACATGTACCATACACCGTGGAACCAGCACCTTCAAATGGCTTTGACCTTGACCTCAAGTTTTAAAAGTCCATAAGAATGCAAGGATTCTGAGAACTTCCCAGTACCAGTGGGGACGCTCACATCCGAAGCCTCTGTCCTGCCTGAGGTCCTCAAAGAGAGGGTCCCAGGCTGCACAGGCAGCAAGAAGGATGTTTGAAAGGACCAGATCCTGACAGCAAGTCGCTGGCTGACAGCAGTCACCTGCTGGCAACTGAGGTGACAGATGAGGCCACGAAGGAGCAGAGCCGTTTCTGCGACGGTGGTGGCGTCGGCCTCCCTCGTGGGGTGAGCTGAAGCCTATGCCAGGCGCACGGTGCCACTGATCTGTGGGGCCAGTCTCCTCGCACCACACATGGCCTCAGCAATGCCCTGCCCCTCCAGGAAGCCCCGGCTCTTCTTCTGTCGGGGGAAGGTGGCTTTAGACACGCATACAAACACTGCCGTATGTGCACTTGGCTGAAATAAATAATCTCAGAGCTGGATTAAGAGTCTGTCTCCTGAGCTCCGGGCCTGCCGTTTATTCAATCATCAAATATTTACCGAGTGCTTCCTGTGTGACAGAGGAACTGCCAGTGTACTCCAGGTACTGGGGACACAGCCTTCAGCATGACAGACAAGCTCCTTTCCTTCATGAAGTGCCGTGGGGGGCGGCTTTGTGACACAGCTGAACCCCACCTCTCCCGTGGGGTCCCTCTCGTCTTAGGCCTGCTTATCCATAGGCTGGCAAGGTCACCTTTAGCTTCCTTGCTGAGCTTAGCAGCCTACCCCAGTTGGCCATGGTGTCATACACCAGTAATCTCAGCACTCTGGGAGGCTGAGGCAGGAGAATGAGTAGTCTGAGCCTGGCCTGGGCCAATCAGCAACTTAGCCAGACCCTGCCTTCAAGATCAATCAATCAATCTATCAATCAAGTACTCTCTACACTGCACCTTGACCCTTGACCCTTGGCCCTACCCTGCCTGGAGTCAGGCCTGCTGCTTCCTTCCCTTGTGACTTACCCACAGCCCTTTCTCCTCTGTTCCTCTTTCCTTCTGGAATTTTCTGTTCCCCCTCTGGACCTCCTGCCCTGCCTGTCACCCTGTCCTCAGGACTGGATGCAGTCTGGGGAGTCAGGGTGATTTCTTGGCCGAGGGATGGAAGAGCCTGCTTTGCCAGCACAAAAAACTCACTTGCGTCCCTGCCTCTGGGTTAATCAAGCAGCCTCTCAAGGGCCCTGAGATGCTCTGGTCCTTCCTGGAGCCAGGGGACCTAAAATGTCTTAGTGGAGACCGGGAAGAAAGGATCTGGACCCAAAGAAAGGAAGCTGTGTCTCCCAACAGCCTCTGCAGGGTGACCTGGAGAGGGACCGCCAGCTGCCCTCTGTCCTATCTACTCTGTGTGGCCCTGAGCTCCAGGGCTTACAGAGATTTATTTCTACAAAGCAGAACTGGGCACTGCAGGGAGGGAATTCCCAGTTAGCCTGGGACAGCCGCCCCACAAGCAGTGAGAACAGCCGGTGGCGGGGCCTGCAGGGTCACCAGGCAGAGCCTCCTGGGTTCTGTCAGGACCACAGCGGGGGTGGGGTGGGCACAGCCCCGGCCCAGGGTCAGGTTCTGGTGACGCGGGGATGGGACGTTTACACAGATCCCGCCGCTGCCATCCACGGGGAGACAAAGTGGCCCGGCAGCCGGATGTTGGCAGGAACCCGGGAACAATTCTGTCTTTCACCACAGGTCAGGCGGCCAAGGCCAGGGGCAGTGCCCGCCAGAGCTCACCCCGTGTGCGCCAGGGCCTCAGAACTCTCATGATCTTCGACAAGAACGCCCCTTCTTTCCGGGCTTTCTGGAGGCCAGGAGACAGCGCCCTTCGCTCTTCCTCACTGACATGACTACTGTGGGGAGCACTGTCCACTGCATGCCGGCAGGAGACAGCTGCAGGGCCCTGCATATGTGTCCATGTGTCGTGTGTGGCATCTTCAGCCTCAAGTCCTCCTCTTTCCCGAGACTCAGGCCGAGACTCAGGCCGTTGGGCAGAGCTTCCTGAGGACAGCCAGCGAGCGTCTGCTCACAAAGGTCCCTGACTTCCTCCGACTGCTGCTCCTGCACAGGCAGGAGACAGCAGCCAGATCCCCTGCTGGGAGCTCCGCACATGCTGGCCACCCCCTCACTCCTCCCTGGGGGCTGGGCTGGGCTGCAACTGTCCCGTTTGCGTTTGCGCTCAAGTGGCCTTGGAACCACAGGATTCCTCTCTGTACTAACAGCGAAGTTCAGGATGGTCAAAGCCAGGGCCCTGCAGCTGGGAAACCAGGGTGCAGCTAAGGGTCACTCATGCCTGCGGGGCAGCCCTTTGGTCCTCTGATCCTGAGGGACCCACCCCAATGCCCTCTGATGAGTGGCTCTTAAAAGTATCCCTTGACCCACTCAGGCTCAGACTGCACCCTGCCCAGAGGAACAGGCCTGGTGGCACACACATCCCAGGGCGACCTCCTGGGAGGAGGCCAAGCACACTGGGTCCTCACGTGTAGAGAGGAGCCCTAGGTCTTTGGGAGGAGACTGGGGGGGGGGGGTCTCCCTGGCTCCCCCTAGCTCAAGGTCCTCTGATGTGATCACCCTAGGCCTCTCTCAGCTGCCCCTCCGGCCTGAGCCCAGAGTGTTCATATGAGGGTCAAATGTGATACTACTCCTAAGACATGAAGCCCAGCCACTCCCCACCTGGGTGTACACACCCAAAGGCACTGAAAACGTGACTCAAATATTTGCACAAGAGTGCTTAGGGCAGGTTACTCTCATGAGCTGAAAGGTGGAAAGCCCCTAAGCAAGGACAGAGGACAGATAACAGATCTAGTAAACACGGAGGGATACCAAGGGCCAGCAGCCATGGGAAGGACCGAAGCCCCATGCATGCGTGGCCCTCACAACCATGGCCTTGTGACACAGGCCAGACCCTTGGGCCATACAAGGGTTCTCCCAACACCCGGCGAACCACAGACAGGCCAGCATGGGGCTGCGGAGCTGAGGAAGGGGCGGCAATGACGGTTAATGGCCCGGGGTTCCCTTGGGGACAGTGAAGTCTGTGGTGGGAGGGTGGTGGATGACACTGCCAGTGTCCTAAGTGCCACTGCACCGCTGGCTTAAAAACAGGCAGTTCCATAGGAGGTAAATTTTATAACTGTAGAAAAGGAAAAAACCCACTTTCGCCCAGGGCCCCAGAGCCAAGAGGTCCAGACCTTGTCTGTCTCCACCCTACCCAACGCTTTGTAGGCCCATTATGCCTCGTTTTTAAGTGGCAGAACTGTTTTTGCAGATGAAGTCTCTGCCTAGGGCCCCAATGGGTGAGACTTCAGCAGGCAACCCAGCGAGGTGGCCTCGGGCCCAGACTGCGTCCCTGTGTCCCGTGGTCTCCCTAAGTCTGCTTCTAGTAAGAAGGCCCAGAGGGGTCCTGCTGCAGGCTCCTACCCCAAGGGGTCACCTGGAGTTTATTCCTGTCTGACTCTGACATGTCTGTGCATCTTCTGCTCCATCTCCAAAAGGAAAAGCTCAGTCACATCGTGACTGAGCAGGGATGGGAGACTCCGGAGCAGCCCAGAGGCCCCAGGGAGCACACTGCCATTCCCTGCAGGGAGGGGGCCGCTCACGGGAATGCACTGAGAAGTCCTGAAACCTGCTGTCTTTTTTTTATTTTATTTATTTATTTATTTTTTTTGCGGAACCGGGGATTGAACTCAGACCCTTGTGCTTGCCAGGGAAGCACTTATTCCACTGAGCCATCTCCCCGGCCCCGAAACCTGCTGTCTTGACCTCAGAGAATTCATATTTTTGTCTAGATTGTTGCTGTTATCTTGACTTTTGTTAGGGAATTTATTGATGTTATAGAGCAGAAGCCACCGTAGGGAACACCAGGCTAAGATACTCCTGGGGGTGGAAGGGAGGTGGTGGCAGGGTCTCTTTTGGAAGGAGAAAAGAAATCTCTCTCCACTCCCTGCCCAGCTTGAGGTTCTCTGACCCTGCCACCGGAGCTGTCAGATGAAGGCCAAACCCCTTGGGGCACCATTCAAGGCCCCTGACCAAGAGGGTGCTATTCCCCCTTTCGTCCCCTCGCAGGAGAGGCAATCTCACCTCACTTACAGTACTGTTCAGCAGCGAACATACCAGGCTCCGGAATGCGCTCATGTGCCAATCTCGGCTGCGCCTCTCCCCAGCTGTGTGTCCTAAAGCAACTAACTGAACCTCTCTGTGCTCTGACTTCTTCACCTGCAAAATGAATACAACACTGTATTTCATCAGTCCATAAGATGGACATGATGACCAAGCACGGGCTTTGCTTTCCTTCAGGAAGCAGTCCCAGGGTTGAGGGAAAAGGTGGCCCCTCCCCTTGGGAGGGTGCTACAGGGATTAGAGGAGGAAATACAGGCTGAGTGCTCAGGAGGCACCAGGTACTAGGGACACATTTGGGAGGCCCTGCCCTTGTTTTGAAATTCCACGAAACTTATTCAACTACAGGTGAAAGGATCGAGAGGGTCAGAATGAGTCAGAATGTGTTAGACAAATGTTTGACTCCAACAGATAGCACTGACTCAGCCTACCCCTGCCAGACCCAGGAAAGGGCAGCAAGGGACTTGAAGCCGGGACACCTGGGCTTGTGCAGTGGGCTCAGGCTGCAAGGATGTCACTACTGGAGCATCCTGGGGGACCCTTAGAGGTGGGAGGGGCAGGGAGGAGCTGGCCCCAGGGCCCTGGCTGTTTACTCTGCACTAAAGGGTGACGTCAGCCTCTACAGGGACTGCCCCTCCACGGGACCGGGCCCCTGGGCCCCATGCTCCGGTCCTCGCTGTCATCAGGGGCCGTGCCCAGGCCCACAGCCACTGAGCCCAAGCCTGAGCCTGGGGAAAGGCTTTCCATCCCCACGGCTGTGTGTTGCCAGCGAAGACCAGTCAGTGCTAGGGCGCAGGGTCACTGCAAGGCCACTTCTACTCCAACAGCTCCTGAGAAACGTCCCGTGCCACTACAGTGTGACCTGAGCTTGGTGCCACATCCCTGTGCCTCAGTTTCCTCCTCTGTAAGACAGAGATGATCCCACCAGCCCGTGTCTAGGTAAAGGCTCAATGACACCGCACGGGGTGAGTGCTCGGTTAATCTCCGTTATTCCAGGTGGCTGTGGTGTCACCCACCTGTGATCCCAGCACTCGGGAAGCTGAGGCAGGAGGATCAACAGGAGCTTGAGGCCAGCTGGGGGCTATGCAGTGAGTTCAAGGCCAGGCTGAACTACATAGTGAGATCCTATTTCAAAAAGCAAAACAAAATCTTAATGATTCTCTCAGGAGGCTGCTCAACAGAAGCAGGGTGGTAGCTGTTTCCCAGAAGCCACTGCCATGGCCCCCGCACGGCAGAGCGGTCCATGGAGGAGCAAGCCTTGTGCCCAGGCCGGCTGCATTCCAGCCGCGCTGCAGCCTTCCTGGGATTTCTGAGTGACTGTATTTTCCAACGTGCCCATTACTGAAGCCTGTAGCACCTTGACAGCATCCACCAAGCTCCCTTCCTACCCCAAAGGAAGGCAGGTGTGCTGGGCTCCTGGGTCTACCAGGTCCTACTTAGGCAAGGGTACAAGGTACCAAGCCCTGCAGCTAAGCTGCATCCCGCTGCCAGCCAGCATGAGGACTCCTGGGGCTGCAAGGGCTGCCAGTGCCAAGCTTGGGCAGCCCCAGGACAGGAGAGAGGGGGTCAGCATGGCCCCATAGAAGGGCCTCTGATGTCCTGCACCAGTGCTGTGACCCAACGCAGCATATACGGGCAGCCACTGGGCTCCTGTATGTCTGTGCCCAGCATAGCCCATGGCCTGAGTTCTTTTGCAAGGTGGGGTGGCAATCATGCTGGCTGGCTGGGAACCACTTAGGGCCCTGAGGCACAACGTTCAGTGCTATGGTCAGGGAAGTCCCGGCTCACTGTCATCCTCCATGAGAAGTGTCTTCAGGTGGATGCTGCAATTACCCCCAGGGACCTGGCCACCGCCAGGCAGGCAGACCAAGAAAGAAGTCTGACTGGAGAGGAGGCAGCAGGGACCAAGAGCACAGCCCACCTGCGTGGGGCGGGCAGGCGGCACCTAAGCAGATGGCTTCTGTTTCCTACTCCTGGGCAATGTGGATAGACAGAAACCAAAGGGCCAGACACAGCAGATGCACAGGCCACTGGCTCCGCATGCAGCTCTGGGTGGGCTCCACAGTCATGCTGCGGAGTGATGGCAAGAAAGAGCCCCATCCCCGCAGCACAAGACTCTGGAGGTCCCCAGAGAGGCCTCTTCGGGTTCCTGGGAAGTAAGTGCAAACAGGCAGAGGCTGAGAGGGGCACGGCCAAGGACACAACACTGGTGTCATTCTAGGGGGGCTGCAGACCCCCAGTGACAGTGCCCACCAAGGACCATGGGTGCCACCTCCCAACACCCTCTAAAAAGACTGGAAGAGATGTGTACCCCGGTGGGAATGCAGGAGGCTCTGGGCTGGGGGCAGGGTCCACACTCCAGCGCCACCCAGACTCTGGAGAGCAGGGTGTGGCAGCCACCGCCCCAGAGGGAAGCACCCGGTCCACCCTGCAGGGAGCGGGAGAGGCCTTTTTATCTTCAATTGATTTATTTCTTAGAATAGTTTCAGATGTACAGAAAAACTGCCAAGACAGTACAGGGAGTTCCTGTGGCCGTACCCCACACCCAGTTCCTCCACTATTTACATCTCAGAGCAGCGGGGTACATTCTGTAACAGCAAGCGAAACAGGATCAGCGCATCACGACAACTGAAGTCCGCCCTGCATTCCAACTTCCTGCTTTTCCTAGTGCTCCTGTTCTGTCCCAGTGCCCATGTCACTGGAGGCTCTGCCTCTCTGGGCTTCCCTTGGGCTGTCACGACCTCTTG
>NDGM011078859.1:0-13650 GCA_002564305.1 Octomys mimax | reverse complement strand
CTCTCTCTCTCTCTCTCTCTCTCTCTCCCTCTAAATAAATAAATAAATGTTTTTAAAAAATGTTTGGGATCAAAGGTATGTCAAGATTTTTGTTTTAGTATTCATATAATGACATATCTTCTAGGTGGGCCTCTAGTTTAAAATCTTGTTTCATAAATAACTTGAACAAATATCCTGGAAGTAATTTTATATACTATACTTATGCACCTGCATTTTCACCGCAACCTATCATGAGAGGGCCAGTGTGGTCCAACTGTGACCTAATCTCAGTGCTCAGAAATTTGTGGATATTAACATATATTGGATTAGGGATGTTCAGTGTGTGTCACTGAATCAGGAAATAGGAAAGTGAAACAAGAAGATAAAGATGACAAGAGTTAAAACATTATAAACCTTTCTACACTGAAAACTTCAAGTAGTACTCATTTTTTAAAATTAATAAATGAAGTATTGTACTTCTGTGAAAAAGTAGGTTTTGATGCTCAAAGTTTTAAGTCCCCCCCCCAACACTGCAGGTAAGAAAGGAACAGAGTTCTGCTCACTGCTGTACCCACAGTTCCTGCCATGGGCCACTGGAACACACACAACTTATACAAAATGCTGGATGATCACAGCAGCACAGAAGACACACACACACACACACACACACACACACACACACACACACACTGGCCTCAGAAATTGCCCAGAAGTAACCTTCACAGGAAGTTAGGTGCTTTGGTGAGTTCAGCAGTTTAAAGTGTACCAGGCAAGATGTAAGTAAGCTTCCATACAGATGGCTGGGAGACAGGAACTACAAGCTGCATGAAAATAAGAAACAGGAGTTTCACCATAGAAAGAAACTATGGCCCACAGAGAGCACTGTACTGAGATCGGTGACATGGGGAAGCAGCATCCCCTGCTCTGCTGCTCTGGGTCAGGGATCCTTTCACTGGGTGAAGATTCATAGTGGCCCTGAGAAAAGAAGAGAAGAGGAAGAGCCCAGAGGAGAGGAAGAGTCACCAGCTAGGGTCCACCATGAACAGGAGTGTGACCCTTAAAGCCAGTTAAATCTTTCTGTGCCTCGGTTTCCTTATCTGCCAGTAGGGGCTATGATTTTAACCTACCTCATATGGGTGCTGGAGAGTGTGTGGGTTTCCTAGGGCTGCTATAGCAAAGCACCACCAACTGGGTGACTTAACACAGAAGAAACGCATTTCTTCAGTTTTTAAGCTCACAGTCGCCAAAATCACATTTTTGTTATGGCCTGGTCCCCTCTGAAACCTGGAGAGGAGACGCTCTCCCTGTCTTCTCCCAGGTGCTAGAGACTGATGGCCATCGCGGACGCTCCTTAGCATGAGATGACACTTGAACCTCCACCTTCAGCAGCACTCTGCCCTCTGGGTTGGGTCTCTTACATAAGGACACTCACCGTACAGGAGCAGGGCTCACCCAAATGACATCATTTTAACTTAATTACTTCTGCAAAGTCACTGTTGCCAAATAAAGTCACATTCATAGAGACAGTGTTATGGCACTTCAATAAGTCTTTCTGGAGGTTACAGTTCAATATGTAACTGGGAGATTTACTGAAACAGGGCTGGAGAAGCACTTAGCATAGTGCCTGGTCACATGAAGCGCTGAAAAATATCAACTGCTTCGTTGGCTGTTATCATCAGTAATGTGGACATGGTTTGGGCATAGCTATTCCCATCATTTCTTCTCCATGTCATTGTCCACACAACTTACTGACCACTTAGTTATGGCCTAAGCTTTAAAAAAATTATTATTCCTCATGTTAAGTACACTCTAAGTCTTGTCATTCTAATACCCTGTTCAAAATCTAGCTCTTCAATAAGAACTTCTTCAGCCAAGGCACCAAGGGACCAAGAGTTCTCCCAGGACTCAGGGCAAAATGCCACAAAGTGAACAAAGCTCTATGGTCCTTCCTTGCACACGCTCCCTCTAGGGCACCCTCACACAGCTGCACAGTTTCACTCCTCAGCCAAGACCTCTGTCTCCATCCACCTATCCTACTTTGCCAGTTCCGCCTTATTCCAGCTGGCTCTAGCATATGGCTAAGAGGATTCAGGTGAAAAGATATTCAGGAATAACTGACTTGTGCAATGTGCGGTCACTTCTATGTATGGTTATGATGACTGCTAGTTACTGACTGAGGTATAGAGTTGGCTCTCCAGGATGTTCACCTGCATCCCAGTCACAAATAAGGACAGGTTAGAAGTCAAATGATGAAAGGAACACGTTCTACAATACCCAGGATGGGCAGCATGCAGCTATGGAGAAGAAACAAGTTTGGAAACATACAGAAGTAGAATGGAAGAATTTTCCCTTAATGGGTTGCATAAAACTGAATAAATGCCTGTTCAAAAGGGAAGACCCCCTCCCAGCAGGTGTGTCGTGAGTAATGCTGTATATGCAATTACAAATATTTGTTATCTGTTTCTTTTGTGTTGGATGAATCATATGACATAGAAATAATTAGAGTCTCCACGCTTGAGGAACAAGCGCACGGGCAGCTCTACAGGCAGCAAGTAGAGTACATCCGTTTGTACTGAATGTTGTGTGCTTTGTGCATCCAATTATCAAAACAAAAAAAAAAATTTCCCTGGCCATGCTGGAGGAAAGACTGAGCTATCTTTTTTAATCTGTCTGAGCATATTACAAAATTGATGTCCTATCAAGAAACAATCAAACAACATGCAAAAAAAAAAAAAACACATATAGGGGAAATTTATTATAGAGATGTGTAGGGCACCTCATTTACAACCTAGCTACTGTTACTTTTTAAATGAATCATGTGTGTAAAATGTTTAAGCTTTTTAAAACTTGTAAAATGGTGATGATTTTCACAGAGTAATTTCATCCCACCATTTGTATATATAATTTTTTCATAAAAGTATATATAATTTTTGATAAAATCTCCTACATGTACAAGCTTCAGGCCCCACAAAAGCTGGATCCACACAAGTCTGAGCTACTAGAACCTCTGAGCTTACTGATTTCTCTACAAAAATAGTGTGTCTCAGCACAGAATCCTTCAGCAGGCACACTGGGTGGGCACGACAGGTCCGCCCTTGTCCATACGGCACTTTATCCCTCTAGTCTTAAGTAAATGTTCATCCACTTCAAAGCACTATGCTAGGAGCTGAAGAGACAGTCAAGAGTAAAATGGTATGGAGGGGGGGCTGCATAAATATACAGCCCATTTTTTAGTAGCCTTCAAATGGGAGGGAAAGGTGCCTTTGCTCATGTGAAAGTCCATCCCTTCAAGCACTGATTCCAGAACCTTTGCCCAAAAATCACAAACACATAAACGCACAAGTCACAACACTACAGTTCTATTATGAAACTTTTTTTTTTCCAAGAATTCAATATGCTTCAGCCAGGGTAGACAAACACTCCCAGGAGGCAAAGCCTTGTCCAGTGTCTGCTGAGCCAGTTCTATTCTGCAGTTTATTTGCTTTGTAAGGGTCCCCCTCTTTATCATTTCATTTGTGTCCTGGTCAACAGTTTGTACCCACTGTGGTATCACTCATCATGATGTGCAAAAGGAATACAATCAAGGAAAAATCTAGCACATGATGCAAAACTGCAATTTTTCTATATTAAACTTCTAAGACAAGCACCAGCCAAATAGCTTAGCAGATTAAAGTGTGCAGTGCCTGGGGTTCAATCCCCAGTGTGCCGTGTCAGCCCTGCCCCCAGGTCATGCTGAGACAGCAACTGCGACTGAGCATGGTGGTGTGCGCCTGTAATCCCAGCTTGTGGGAGGCTGAAAACAGGAGAATCACTATGAGTCCAATCTACATAGTGAGACCCTGTAGACCCTATAGACCCTGTACTAAATACTTAAAAAAAAAAAATCTTCCATGACAGACAGCAATGAAGAGTAGACTGTAGGGATATGCAACCACACTCATGACACAGAGAATAGGTCACAGAAATCTCTGCAGCATGATGGGCCAACCACAACCATCAGAAATGGGGGGAAACAGCAGCACAGACTGAAAGGTCTAGAACTCCTAGCACTGTGAGGCTCAGGGGCCAACTCCTTGCTGAGGGCAGTCAGTGAGCATCTTCATTTCCAGGGATACATCCAGCGTACAATGAGGAATCCATTTATACAATGACAGCAGCAAGCCAATGTCAAAAAGAAATGGAATGTAAAGCTACAAGCTGTGAAGATAGATGATAACACATGTAAAGCACTGAGCACAATGCCTGGCATTAGTAAATTCTCAGCGAACAGCAGCTGTGTACATTCTCACAATAGCTCTGCTGAAGAACAGGGGTCATATCTGACAGTTCTACCTACTCCCAAGTGGACTTAAGTCAGTGTAGGGTTTACAACACTGCTAAAAAGATATCTTTGGATTAAGTCCTCCACATTTTTTCAGACATATAAAAACTCTGGGGCTAAGTTGACTGATTTCTGTGTGTGTCAACTATGGGTTTATTTGATTTCAGATCAATCCTGCTGCTCTGTATCAGAAAGAGAAAGGTGTGCTATGATCATTGACTTCCACCTGAAGGGTGGTCGTTCTTCCAACAGCAGCCTATGGAATGCTGGAAGGCAGCAATGGAGAGAAGGTGGGAGTTTCTCCCCACCTGTCCCTGTTTCCAAGGACATCCCAGAAGTACCTGTGTGCTCCCAACAACCTAGCCCTTTGGACAGTCCCTCAGACTCCTAGGTCTGAGTGAGAAACACTTCTGGGGTTCCACTCCATTTTCAGGACCCATTTTCTGAGCAATGTGTCCACCTTCTGCCTGCCATGGAACGGGCATACAGAGACAGTAACTTCCACAGTTCTCATCTCTTCCATCTTTTATGCAGCCAAGTCCCTGTGTTAAATTATTTCCACTGAAAAACCTGAAGTGATTCCTGTTTTCTTCCTTGGATCATGCTCCAAAATGCATCCAAAGATAAATGTTTACACAACCACTCTAGGAGTGCTCAGCAGCCATGCGAACTAATGGCATGTATATCTGAACATATCTAGACAGACACCCAAGGCTGTGGTAAGGGAACACAGTGACCTTGTAATGTTTCTGTACCCAGAGAAGGACAGACAGCGAGAGCTGTGTACCTACATACATGCATGAAGAAATGGCTGTAAGGACACACAGGACATCTTTGCTGTGGTTATTTCCAGGTGGTGAGAGAATACAGTTTTATTTTTTACTTCTTTATGCTTTTCTGAAGACTTTGCTTCTTCTGCAAAAAGAAATGTTTTTATATCTGAACCCAAAATAATGCCAACTAAATTTTTAGAATGTCTGCCTCTGTAGTATAAGCCAAGAGGCACAAAAGCCACAGGTTATAGATTTTGTGCCAAGGTCTGGGTTTTTAATTTCGTCACTCACTATCTGTGTATCTCAAGAAAATTAATGAACCTCTCTGAGCCAGTTCTATAAACTGGACATGACACCACCTTCCTCTAAAGCACCTCATACAAAGGAGGTAGATCTTTAGGAAGAAGTGAAGGACACCTCCTCCATCCCATGTTTTTCTCCTTGGCACCACTCCATCCCCTAACAGGTCAAGGCTTTCCCAATGTATTTCTAGCATGGAGGACGGAAGTGGAAAGCCCATAAGAAGAGGTTGCAGTAGTAAGAAGGAGGAAAAGGAGTCATCAAAAATCATGCTTAGGGTCCCAGACAGCACATACCTCCTCTGCAGGTCCCTCCTGGTCACCCCAAAGGCCTCACAAACCACTGGTCAGGCACCCACTGCAGTGTCCACCTAGGGATAATTCTCCTCCCAAACCCTCTCTGCCCTTCTTAATCCTGGTTGGCATTCCTGCCCATGTGCCTGCTCTCTTCCTTCTTGGAAAAAAAATAGTAAGCAAAACATAGGTGTTGGCTAAATACAATTATGCCTCATGGACTTAGCATGTTATGGCATGATTTTTACTCCCTGTATTTATTTATAACAAACTGAAAAATGAGTCTAAGTCTTGGGAATGCCACTTCAAAGCTGTGGCCTTGACACATTCCTTATCTTCACCAAGCAACAAGTTAAGGCTACAACATCTATTATACAAGATTATCTCAAAGATCAAATAAGAAATGAACAATGAGTTGGAAGATAATGCTACGTATTACAACAAATACTGTGAAGTTCATATTACTTTGTTAAGGGAAATTCTGTATCACTTGAAATTTTTGTTTTAATTCTAATTTTGTACTCTCTTTAAAAAATTTTTAAAAATTTATGTGAATTATCTAGAATCATGCCTAAGATACACAAATAGTGGATTTTCTCCACAATTTATAAGTCCTGACTTTAGAAGAGGAGCAGACACCTAATACACTATGGACATTTTATAACACAGGTGTATTCAGTTTCCCTAGTTATATATTTTGTGCCATGGTCTGGGTTTTTAATTTCATCATTCACTATCTGTGTATCTCAAGCAAATTAATGAACCTCTCTGAGCCAGTTCTATAAATTGGAAATGACACCACCTTCCTCTAAAGCACTCTAATAAGGATTAAATGTAGACAGTATATAAAGAGCTTACCCCTACTCCTGACAAATACAGATCTACAAATACAGATCTCCACTGGGGCCTGCCACCAACTCTTCTCAGCTCAAAAAAAAAAAAAAAAAAAAGCCAGCAGAACTCACTGCAATTATTAACACTACTGCTTAATGGCATCCAGGTGGAACCATGCTATTGTCATCCACATTTAAGAATTTTATATTGTCTACTGATTTATTAACCATAAGAAGCAATTCCCCAGGGGAGGTTACAGTTGAAATAATTGTTTTGAAGAAAGTAGGTTGGACCAACATGCAGGGATCATTAATCACCAAAAGAGCCACATGCATTTGATGAGCTGGCTTCTATAAAGCTTTCTTTTTGTGACAGAAGTGAATTCGCACAAAAATCTGTAGCCAGGTCATGCAGAAATTCATCAGCATTCCTCCACCCATACCCGTTCCACCCAACGTGGATGCATCGGGGAATGATGCTGCCACCGGAAGACAGGTTTCTGCCATTAATCACTATTAAGCAGCAAGAGTTTAATGGGTTTATTAATGAATTAATAACTTAGCGGATATTTACTGGCTCTGTTCTACTGAATAATGGCCATAAAGTGCTGCAAAAGCAACCCAGGAAATGAGAGGCTATGATGCTGCACATAAGAGAAAGCACCTCCCCTAAAGGCAGGGAAGACACGGCTTTAAAATCAATTTGACTCTTAGCAGAAAGTTGACAGAAAAGATTGCTCTGTTCTCAAACACCGGCACCCTCTGTGAGAAGACAGGCCTCAGGGAACCCTTCACTCACTGAAGAGCAGACCTCCGATGGGCCAGTCTAGAAATCTATGTCATTTTCATCTTTAAAAAAGCACATGTTTCAAAGAGGCCACTAATCTCCAAGGCCACAAGACAGAGCCTCTGGTATTGGTTTAAGAAACACGGTTAATCCAAAACAGATAAATTCAAAGCCATTTCTTTCCCCCATTTGTTCAGAATGTCACAGTTTTAACATAAAGCAGAAGTAAAACACTGCTTTAAGAAAATATAAAAATGGCTAAGCATTTGCCCTACACTTATGATGTGTTGGGCACCAACGTAGATTCTTTTCCTCCTCAGGGGAAGAAAAGGAAGGTGGCTACAAATCATGCTTCCTCCTGATGGTTCCTGTGTCCAGCTAAATGGGTGAATAAGTGCTGGGTTTTCATGCTGGCTATAAATTAAAGCCACCTGGAGAGTGCTGGATTCTTTACAAAGGATTTTCTCATTTCATAGTTACGTACAAGTGTAGGTCGTGGGCAAAGCTATTTCCACTCTGCTGAATTCCAGTGACCTCACCTGCAGCCACAAGTAATTTGTCCAACATAATTTTAAATAATTTCCAAGTTTTACACCTTCTTCTTTTTGACTCTAATTTTTACACACACACACACACACACACACACACACACACATTGACTTTTCTTCTGTTTTATAAATCTGCTGTATATCCTTACGAAAGCATTAATATCTAAAACTAAAAATAATCACCTGCAGGCTGACCTCCCCCCACCAAAGAGCCACTGTTAACATTTTGGTGTCTGCCTTGTCCGTCTTTTCTCTACACTTGCTTTTAAATTACAAGCAAGTAGGATAATTCTGCACCCACTCTTTTGTAACCTGCTTTTTACACTTAATAAAGCATGAACTTTTCTCTATGTCATTAAATATTCTACAGCATCATTTCAGTGGCTGCCTGGTTATCACAGTGTATGCTTCTGTCCTAATTTACTTAGCTTGTCTGAATTAATTAGGTTTTTCTGTCTGACAAAAGTTAGTCTTCCACTTCTGTCCCCAAACTGGAAAAATCAGGTAGTTGGGTATTTGAAAAAGGAAACGTTTTCACTACCTGGCATGTAGCTTCAGTAATTTGCCAACTCTTTAGGGCACTTCCTTTCTCAAGGGGATCTAAGGAATAGCGGAGTGGGCTCAAGACCTGAGGGGCGTCTCAGTCCACAACACTCAGAGCACAGTGTTACCCTCAGTCAGCACAGCCATCCTCCAGTGGGCTTGGAGGGAACAGAAAATGCCTGAAGCCCTCTGGAAAACCATGCCCTAAGCATTCAAAGCCCTTTACCAGCATACCAGTGAGGAAGCAGAAAGATCTGGGGGTTTTGTTATTATTATTGTTGGTGTGGTGTGGTATGGTATGGTGTGGTTTGGTTTGGTTTGGTTTTTTCCCCATGAACAAATTATAAGCTCAGCTGTCCCAAAAAAGCCAAGACTGCTACAGTCTGGAAACCTGGGTTGTCATGGGCAGAACTCTGAGCTCCTTCAGAAGTACTAGTCTACTCTGCGCTGCAATGACTGCATATGGTGGCCGGTGCAGGAGCCCACCGAGGCTCAAAGTCTTCAGGGCCTAAGGAGAAATGATTGTTGTGTTCCCAATTCCAACCCCACCTCTCTGCTACCATCATCATCGAGTAAAGACTGCACCAGCAGCTGAGGCCTCCATTGGAGGAGGGCTTCTTTGAAAAGTGAGTGGTGCTGGAGCAAAAGTGTCTACCTCAGTGAGGCTCTCAGAGAGCCAAGCTCCCCCCAGACGACACACTGAGAAAGGACACCTTTCCTAGAGTTAAATATAAACCCCAACCAGGAGCATCCTGGATCACTGTCTTACCTCTTCAAACTAGATGGCTGCAGCATCTTATCAAGGGCAAGATGAGATAATTTGTTTAATAGGGAATAGTTTGTGTTTTATCCTCAGTGCATAATATTTTGCATTTATTAAAATTTACTCTCCCTGCTGGGTTTCTAGGGAAGATTCTAATAGTAGGAATTGCAAATCCTATTGGTAAGGGATTGTGGGGATCAGCCTCCTCCTTATTACTACCTGAGGGTAGCACTGAGTTCAAGTCTGACCACATGCTGCAAAAATAAGGCAGCCCAAGATTCTTCTGACTGGTGTACAGGCACTCTTAGGAGTCACTGGAGAGCAGCTGGCTCCTGGG
Source organism: Octomys mimax (assembly GCA_002564305.1). Classification (NCBI taxonomy): domain Eukaryota; kingdom Metazoa; phylum Chordata; class Mammalia; order Rodentia; family Octodontidae; genus Octomys; species Octomys mimax. The sequence goes on along the minus strand of NDGM011078859.1, from coordinate 4,173 downwards.
ACACACATCCAAGGAAAAGGCACCATGGGCTGGCTCTAGTTTCTCATGGGCTTCTCCTCAAAATGGGAACAAATCCAGGCTAGGGAGATAGCTCAGTAGAATAAGTGCTTGCCTGGCAAGCACAGAGTCCTGTGTTCAATCCCCAGAACTGCAAAAAAAAAAAAAAAAAAAAGAAGGAGAAATCCTTATCCAATTTCTCTTGTTTTCCAGCACATATTGCTCCTTCGCTCAAAATGAATGTTGGCGTGGAGGGATTTCAAGTCCATGCACCTCTTGTCAAGACCACACCTTTGCCCTTTCCTGCTGCTTTCAGAATTCTTCAGGGTTCCATAGAGCAGGCACATACAGTAGGCTTGTGTTCATGTAGGTGTGAAAAAGGAATAGCCTTACATTTTGTCTAAGACCCCGTGGCTCTGCATCTTCAGGTAAGTCCAGTAAATGCTTTCTGTGAAAGATGCAGAAGCAGAAAGGACAGAGCTCTGACAGGGTGACCCTGGGCTCTGGCTGCAGCCCTTCTTTGTGCTTCCAAGAGGATCACTGCCCACCCATGCACACATGCAGGCCCATGTGCCTGTTGTCTCCTCAGAGTTTCCTGTCCCTCATGCATCTCCAGGAGTCTTGCTTCTGGCTGCCAGTCCTCCTCCTCAGGCTGCCCTGGCCAGAGGCTTTATCCTGGCTCACTGTCCTTTTTCCTAGCCTTGATCCTCCACAGCTTCTAGAGACAAAGAGCAGCACCACCTCATTCCTGCTGCTTCGCTTGTTTCACTAACAAGGCAACCAGAATGTCACAGCTCTTCAGTGGCTAAGAACAAGAAAACATCCTTCTCGCTCATGTATGCTATCAGGACAATTCTGATTTCTCTGCTAACTGCTTAAAAGCTCCAGAAATATACCTTCAACCAACACAACCCCCATCACCCTATAGTAACTCTACTAGTTTCTCAGGGCTTGATTTAAAAGTGATGTGCGCTTCAGTAGGCTGCAGAGAGGACTTGGCATCTGACAGAGCAGTACTGGAACCCCAGCTCTGCCAATGACAAGCTTTCTGAGCCTCATTTTTCTCACCTGTACCACAGAGTTAATAAGACCTTCTTTGGGGATTTTTAAAAATTAATTAGAAATGCCACAGAGAAAGCACCCAGCACAGTGTCAAGAACACATCGCTTTCAGTGAAAAGTAGTTAGCACTGGTCACACTTTCTTTGTTTATCCTAGGCTAGGATTTTCAGCAATTGATTTACAGTGTGGGTCTATTTAAAAGGACAAATGGAATCTAGCCATAGTTCAAGGTTTTAGAGTGCTTGGACCATGTTTTCCACTGTCTCTTCACTGCTCCCACTGTATTTCATCTGGAGCTCAGCAGCAGGCCACTGCTTTATAAATTAAGCTCATAGGACAGCCCCAGCCAGTTCCATATCTTTAATTGGCTCTGCTGAGATCAGTAGCTTTAAGACTTCTGCCCAACAGCATGCATAGCTCAGTCTTCCATACCCAACAGAAACGAGTTGTCTTTGTGAACGTTGACAATAGCCTTTGTATGCGCCATACCCAACTACTTGTCAAATGCTGTGGTTTCCTTAAATCAGGGCCCTCACCTGCCTACTTATCATGCCAACCACTCCCTTACACCCTTGCTTTCCTCTGTGTGAGTTTATCAGTGGCCCTCCATGGTTCAGACGAGAACAAAAGCTACTGGTGATACTATGGCAATGAAAAGTCACATTAAATCTCACATAAAAGTTCATCTCCCTCCACAAGGAAGCCTTCCATGATCCACCACACACAGATTCAATGATGACAACACATGCCTCTCCATAGTCATGCCCTGTGGGTTTGTAACTCCCTTTTTTGCCTCTTCTGTCATTACCACAAAGCTGTAAGCTCCAAGGAACTGTCATTATCTCTGCACCATGTATGGTGACAGGCACAGGAGTTTGGCAAAATTTTAGAGAATGAGTTACCAGTGAAGACAGAATCTTTCTCTCCTGCTTTTTTGAACCTGAGGAAAGAATAGCTGGAAAAGGCAGTGTGTGTCACCTCTGACGTCTCTATTTTATGAGGAGGGAAAGGACAAGGGCATACAAGGATGTCTGCCACAGAGCAAAGGGCAGGGCTCGCACTGCACGGACACCCTGAGGCTCTCATGCGGCCTGCATGCAATCAATCTGTCTTCCTGTATGATATCTATGTACCTCTACCCCAGGAAGGCTCGATTCCTAAGGGTAAGCATGGGATGCAGCTTCTCACTGCATTCAGGAAGGGCAGAGTGGTCAGGTTTGCATCCCATGAAGTTTTGCTGAAGAGATACATACAGCTCAGCTACTTCTCTCACCTCTGAGGTTTCCTTGTTACATGTAACTTCCTCCAGAGGAGCTTGACAAAATGACTTGGAGGATCTGGAGTGGAGCCTAAGGGTCAGCATAGTGTCATGCTGACACGCTAACATGTCACAGTGTCATGCTGGAACGCAGAGCCACTCCACCCTGAGAAGCCAGGCTCAGCTCTAAGAGGCTTCACTGGCAAGATCCAATCCTCTTCTTTCTAAAAAAGGAACTTGCATTTTCTACTCCTGGGGCAGCTGGAGTTGTCCTTCCTCTTAGCTCTGAACCTTGATACCACACCATTCACAGAATTCAGAGCGAGGCCTCAGGCTGGAGAATCTTCCAAGTTTAATCTCTCTGAGGCAGCAAGACTTACAGCTCACAGTTCATTACTAATAACCAGGCTATGCCAGCAGAGGCATAGGCAGAAGCCTTTACTTTCAAATCTCTGGAATTCAGAACAGTACAGGCAAAACTTTATCCTAGCTACTTTCTTCCCTGCAGGTTTTCTCTCTAGCTCCTCTGCCATCTGAATATTTCATTCATGCCCAGGATGGAACCTTAAATCACAGGAAGCCAGAATTCTGTGAATCAATTAGTCTAACTCTTAACACGTCTTTTTTTTTTTTTTTCACTTAACAATGAAAATAGCACCACTTCTGAGTTCAGGGCCCATTGAAAAACAAATCTACTTGTCACACTACCAATTTCATCCAAGGGGTGACACTTTAGAGCCTCCTGAGGGTTACTTTTCCCCCAAACTGCTAATAGCTGAGACCAAACACTCAAGCAGGAAGCCTGTAGCCCTCCTGAAGGCTCCAGAGTGACTCAAGTGTTCCTTCATTTCACTGCTGGCAAAGGTGAGTGCAGATGTCCTGGGGCAGTGAGGATGAACCCTCTAGAAAGGGAGCCCAAACTTTAACCCAAAGTCACTTATATATCACAAAGTGTCAATCCTGAAATTAAACCTGAATACTGAGGTTTAATTAGAATACTTAGTTTAGAAAATTTGACATCCTTTGTATTAAAAGAAAACTAAATCACATGCATACCAGAAGATTGTCATCACTATTGTAGGAAAAAGTCCCTGATCACCAACAGTAGCCTTTGCTTCCCTCCTGAATTTTTCCCTACAGCTTGAGAATCACAAAAGCCTTTGGAAAAAGATATCAATGATAAAGCATAAAGTGTCACTGCTCCAACGGGAACCTTGGGAACCTGGTCCTCCCCATTGCATGGCCATAGGGGAAGAGGAGACAAGGCTCAATCTCCAATCCTCAAGGGCACTAGGGTATTTGTCCTTGACCTACACCACTGCTGCTATAGTGCCATGCAGGACATGGGCAGATGGCTGTCCCAGCAGACAGGAAATGGGTGTTTAAAGGACATATGTGGGGCAGCTTGGAAAAAGTAAGGGGAGAGTGGTAAAAAAACAAAATTTTAAATGGGTGATGTGAACAAACTGTAGCAAAGTCAAGCTGTCCTTGTGAACAGATTCCTTTGGAAACATCTTGCTTCAGGGAAGAAAGGCTCAGGTCAGCAGAGATCCTTCCTCACCAAGTCTGACCACCAACCCCATGAGGCAGCAGGGAGGAGACAAGCCTGGCTATCATAGAAACAAAGTATTAAGGCCAGCAAGATAGCTCAGCAGACTAAGTTCCTGCTTTGGCAAGCACAGGGACTGGGGTTCGATGCCTGATCCTACATGCCACACCAGTCCTGCCCCCGGGGCACACTGAGCCAGTGATGGAGTCTGGGCATGGGGGCGCATGCCTATAATCCCAGCGCATGGGAGGCTGAAAACAGGAGGATCACTATGAGTCCAAGCTGCGTAGTGAGACCCTGTACTAAAT
>NDGM011078856.1:0-12504 GCA_002564305.1 Octomys mimax | reverse complement strand
TTATGCAAGATTGGGAAAACTATTGAATTGTGGCATTTGCTTTCAAGACAGATGAAGGTTTAAAGCATTACAAAGCTCTTGCTTCAGAAAAACACAAAGCCAAGAAAATGTAGGAAGCCATGGATAGATTTTATCTTTATAAAAAGGTACTTTCTTAATATGCTTTTTGTTGCTATTAACACACCGCATCACAGAGTGAGTTGGTTATGAAGAAAGCTGGTGTGCTTTGACTCAGAGCTCTGACTCAAGTCAAGGCAAGGCATCGTGATGGCCTTCATGCTAGCAAAGCCTTGCAGGGTAGAGGATGTCACATGGGAAGGACAGGAGCAAAGGACAAGCCTCCCCACACTTGTCTTTATAGCAGAGCCATTCTCAACAGGTAATGATCCATGAAGGTGCTAATTCATGTGCTCATCACAGGAATGGATTGCTCATCTGTTCATGAATACAAAGGAATCTTCTCTTTCAGGTCCCATCTGGTTCTACTTCCTAGGTTTGTCCCTTTTTTTTTTTTTTTTTNTTTTGCAAGCTGGGGATCGAACTCAGACCCTTGCACTTGTCAGGGAAACACTTACTCTACTGAGCCTTCTCTCCAGCCCCTATAGTTTGGTCTTCTAATAGGGATCCAACATGAGTTTCAATGGGGAAATGTAGCAGACGTTTATTATTGAAGAAAGCATAGTTCTACATGATAGAGGAAAGAAGAGACTAAAACTTCTTAGCGCAGAGTAGCATGTATTTTCTCTAAGAAGTAGACTGGAGAGTCTTGTGTAGAAACTTGCTGGAAAACTAGTCTAAGGAGGGTAAATGGGGTCAGCTACAGGAGGACTCCAAAAGTCGTGTAAGAGACATCTCCCTTCCTACAAAGTGAGAGATTACACAACTGCTGTCTTGCTCACAGCTTCCTACGTGGCAGCTAGGACAGTGACTCCTTTGGAAGGGTAACTGGACATGATAAAATGTATGACCAATTGGAGAAGAACCCTAGGGGCAGCGAAACAGCTTTGGAAGTTATCCTTTTACAGATGGTGGATGAAGTCATCTGGCGCCACCGAGAAACCATCAGGGAGCAAAACTTCAAAGGAAAGGGAGAAGGACAACACTGCATGCGTGCTGGGGAGGCAGATGTGGAGAGACTCTTCAGAGCACTTCATCTCAGATTCTAGGGAGGGTTGTAATGGTTTAAGGAAAGAAGGACTTGATTTTGAGGGCTAACCAGGGCTATGAGGACAGAGGAAACTAAAAAGCTGGAGGACATCATTGATAAAGAAAAAAAAAATTAGGCCTGGTTTTCAGATCCTGCCTTGAATTGCAACTACCTGGAAACCACCTTCATCAAAATGAGCAAAGGCACAGTTCGAACATGTGTCCAGAGTCATTGACTCCAATAATACACCAAGTATTGCCTTATGCAAGGAAACATGTCAGATGTCCTAGGGAAGGACTTAGAATTCTGCTTCCTCTTCAATTTCTCCAGCTCAAATTCTCACTGCAGCTGTTTTCAATATATGCTGCACTTTTTTTCTCCTTAAATTGACTAACAATTGTGATTATTCTGTATCCCCAGCTGCTTCTCATCATAAGATGTACCTCATAACAGTTTCAGCTCCTGGGAAAATTGTTCACAGTACCATTTCAGTCCTCCTTTCTTCTATTTATTACCATTTGGCTCTTCACTTTACACTTCACCTCTCTGCAAGCCAATTTCTCATAATATTTATAGTGTTTAAGTATAATTGTTTATATGCCTGTGTTTGGTTAAGGTCCCGTAAAATTGTGGTGAATCATCTCCTGTGATAAAAGTAAATGCCATTTGCAGGGCTTTTAAACATGTTAGATAGCCATGTGATAAGACATCAGTGAGAATTAAATAGCTCTGATGTTTTTATTTATGGCATCAAAATAAACCCAGTAGAGAATTATAAGTGTAACTTTTGCAGGATTTGTTAAATCAATACAATTTCATTTCTAGGCTTCCCTATCTAAACAGACTCACTGAGATGTTTATCTAGTTCTATGATTAAAACAATTTTCATCTTCCACTGTATTTCTTTCTGTTGTTTTTCTTGAGTTTACTCATGGAACTATAAAAACCAGAACAAATATAAACTACAGCATCATAGATAGTTGTTAAACTTTCTTTTTGAAATTCATAGTTACATGTAACCAACAAAATTTATGATTGTATAGATAAAAAAAATTTAATATATATGGAAATTATATATATATATATACCCTGAGCTATGTGTGTACTAAGATATATGCATATTTATTATATAATATACATAAATATATATACACTAAGCTCTATGTCTTTCTCACACTTGCTTTCTATCTCTTTATGTATAATTTAGATATATAGCCAGCCGGCCAGGTAGATAATAGATGATAGATAGATAGATAGATAGATAGGCAGACAGACAGACAGAGTCCTCCCTCAATTCGCTTGAGCTTTGGGCTTTCCCCAGTAATCTGCTATGTTCTTGATTCAATGCTCATTTACAGCCTTCATGAGTGATTCTATTTATATCCAAAGCCCATTCATATCCAATGTGATTCCTGTTAGGTTTTTCAGCGGCACAGCAGAAGTAAAAGAAGGAAAAGTCTTTACTGCCATTGGGGAGGACACACAGGATCAATCATAGGGAGATGGAGGGCCTCTCTGACCTGAGACCAGAAGGCTGAGACTTCATGGAATTTTGCTAGGGGTTAGAAATTGAGGGGCTGTTCAGCCGCACCTACGGCACTGACTGGGGTCTCCCCAGTGTGCGTGGGAAAGGCATTCAGGCCTGGGCTGGGGAAGGAAGAGGAAGTGGGCATTAGGAAAATAAGCTGTTGTTATTTGGAATTCAGCCATATTGAATCAGGGCCATGATAATTTAGCAGTTTGTACTCAGGCCAGAACCTGTGGCTTCCATTTATATCCAACCACTCCCTGCAATTGCTCACCTATCTTTCAACTTGGCCCTGACCTCCCTCCAGCAAACACAGCACACACAGCCTCTGCCTGCCCTCCCTCATTCTCTATCTCAGGGAAAGCCATCTTGTTCCTTCCAGATACCCAAACCAGAAATTTTTTTCTTGCCTCCTTGATTGTTTACTAGACTCTTTCAAGCTCATTCCTTATGTACCTCCAAATACACTATCTTTATCCATCGGTAGTGACACTTTTCATTCATTTTTTTCTACCTTGCTTTCAGTCCCATTCATGTAAAAGTTCTTCTGAAGTATTGACACCAAAGGAACCTAAAATGTGACTCACACGTGTCTCATTTGATTAAAACAATTCCATATTCTGTAATGAAATGTCTATTGATATTTTTGGTGGTTCAGATTTTATTCTAAGGAATTGGTCAGCATGTGAGATTTTTAACACCCATGGCCTCTGGATGAAATGCCAAAACTACTCACTAGTGATGACCACACCAACACACCCCTCACTCATTTGCATCTGCCCTCTGGAAGGCCTGGTTACTCTTTTAACTGAGAGCCACAGACAGCTTCCTAAAGACACTTCCAGAGTGATTTCCAGGCTCTGCAGCATTCCCCCAGCCTCTCCCAGGTGCCTGCTCCTAGATCTCTAACTGTATCTCTCGCCAGGCCCATGCGCAGCACCTCTGCCAGTCTAGCCCGGTGGGGTCCCCCAAGCCAGCCATGGCTCTTAATAACTCCATCTCCTGACTATGCTGCTGTTAGGTCTACCTTATTTTCTTCCTTACTCAAGACACTGTATTTTTCCTTCAAGATTCATTAAGAAAAGTCTTTTCAAGTCGTCTTCCTTGCCTCTTCTCTCCATATCCAGTCTACTTTGGAAGGCTAGGTTCTTTGTTTCTCCTGCACATTTCTCACTGATATCCACTAATACCAACTATTCATTCATATCTGTTCCTATGTGGGATACTTTTACCTTCTTAACAGTCAAAACATGTGCAATGTGCAGAATATGTGTCTTACAGCAGTCACGGAATAATTGTTTTACATTCCAGAGCAAAAATGCCAATAGCTGATGTGAAACACACGAGGAAAATGTGCACCAACAACTGTCATTTAAATCAATCCATGTGTAATTGTTTTCATCACAGGATTTTAAATTTCATTATTTGCATATCTATATTTGTTCATTTTACAAATAATGACTTAAATTACTTGAAAGACATTAAAATTGTTATCCCTGGAGCTAGAGTGTTCTATATTTTCTCCCACCCCTTGCTCACTTTGGTTCCATGACCCCCACATCCTTATGGGAAGTCTAAGAAAACAAAATGGGGCTGGAGAGATAGCTCAATGGCCTAAGCTCCTGCTTGGCAGGGACAAGGACCCAGGTTCAATCCCCAGTACCACATGACATGAAGGCCACTGAAACCCAGCATGGTGGCACACACCTGTAATCTCAGAGCTGGGGATGCTGAGACCAAAGGATTCCTACAAGCACAATATACATAGCTAGACCTTGTACCAAATAAATAAATAAATAAAAATTAAAAATAAAAAAACAAGTTGAGGAGCTGATTTTATATGTTCTCCAATCTAGTGGAGAAAACAAATTAAAAGTGTATTTTGTTGCATCTTCTTTTACACCTAATTCTATCAGACATTTTAATGTTTGTCAAATTTGACAGAATTTAATATTTTGTTGCGTATGCTGCATTTTTCCTTCTTATATTATTAAATGTCTTCTACAGACATAAATGTCTTTTATTGGCCTCTATGTTATGGCTTTTGTGAATCACTCACCTAGAACTTTACATGTTTGGGTGATTTTAATTTATTTCCTTTAGAAGAATGCTAAATTAAACCTTTTCTGTCTTCATTATTACACATGTATTCTCAGTTTTCTACTGGTACATAAGTTTAAAATAGATTTTGAAATCTTACATTTCCTCTTTCAACCATATCATGCATATTTGTTTTCAACCCCTTTACAGGATTATGAAACTCCTTGACATTGCTTCAGTCACTTTTTCATCACTAAGACAAAGTACCTGACGTCCACTGCTTCAGGGTGACAAGTGTATTTTGGCTCACAGTTTCTGAGGTTTCACTTCATAGCCAGCTGGTTCCCAGGCAGGGGCAGTATGGTAGGCCGGGGCATAGGGAAGCTGCTTTTGCTAGCAGTTGGGAAGCAGAGAGAGAAGGGAGAAGGTGGGGAGGGAAGAAACCCTTTAAGTCCCCCATGATTCTAGCCCCTAAAGGCAAATCTTCTATAAACCCCCATAATCCAATCCCCTTCTGGAAGGTCTACCTTAGGAATGTATGAGGATCTTTGGGAACATCTAGCTATAAACTATAACAATAATTATACACTGATTTATGTAGCACTTTTCAATATTGATATATTCAGTCCATTTGGAAAGTTTTCATATGAGATTAAGGAAGGAAATACTCTTTCAAATGATAAATGTCTATCAAGTAATTCTAAGAGCATTACTGAATAAGAAAACAATTTAATTACATATTAATTTCTAATATAAATAGATTTATTTCTAAATACATATCAATTTTCCCCATGAGCAGTAAATTTTTATTATTTTTAACTACCTAGAAGAGCCAGTGCCCCATTTTTATTCACCATTTCTGTTTTGCAGAGATTTTTTTAATTAACCTTCTTCCATATTTTTTACTCCAATGAACTTTAGAAGGATTTTCTCATGTTTCACTTTTGAAAATCCTATCAAAATTTTGAGTGTCAGGACCTGGGGTCCATCCCCTGCCTGGTGTGCCAGACCAACCCCAAGGGGAATTAGATGGCAAATGAGACTGGGCGTGGTGGCACACACCTGTAATCCTAGCACTTGGAAGGCTGAAATACAGGAAGGATCACTATAAGTCTGATCAGTGTAGTGAGAACCTGTAGACCTTGTACTAAATATATAAAAAAAAAACTTGAGTGGCATCATATTTAATTAACTGAATTTAGTTCTGAAAATTTCTTGCCACATTCAGTTGTATGTTATTTTTTTGCATTTGATAAAAATAATCCATTGCTCCTAATGTGCTGGGCAATATGAATTGAAACAGAAGCAATCATACACTAATGTACATTCCACATTATTGGGGAAATCAGGTGCGAATGCACTAGGAATTTGCTTTTCCTGTACATTCAATTCACTCCAGCACATAGTGTATCATCTCTCCTCATCAGTGCATTGATGCCAAACTGGCAGGCATACTAAGAAGGATTTTTATCATATTGTGTGAATAACCCCTGCTTTTATAACAAATGCAGTTTTCTGAAAAATTGACATTGATGAAATAACCAATGCAACAATAAAAATACAGGAAGTTGCAGTATGAAGGAAAAACAACAGGGTGCCATGGAAATCTGTGAGAGGAGAATGTACCCAAGCGGCTTTGTGGTGGAGGCTGAGGAGCTCAGGAAGGGCTCGGAAAGAGCTGGCACTGGGGATAGCTCAGAAAATTAGAACAGGTGAACTGGGTAGAAAGAGAGTGTGCAGGCGAGGACTTCAGTGGGTGGAGATCCCAGTAAGTTTCAGGAAATGGACAAAAAGCCTGAGTGGAGCAAAGACTAAGGTGTCCAGTGGCCTAAGGAAGACTGAGGAGTCAGGGCATGCCAGACATGATCACTGGAGGATGGTTGTCTTCAAATGAGCAAAGGGAAGCCAATTCAATGATATACTGAAAAAAAAAAAATATATATATATATAATGTATTTTTGTGTACATTGTATGTGTATCTTTTGTTAGTAGGGTGAGGCAAGTAACATGTACCACATTTAGAATTGTCTTTCAAATTGATCTCTTGATCAACTGATTAATCAAAGTGACTGGTCCACTTGATTGATGATTGACTGATTGTCACAGGAAGAAGGGGTCAGGAGAGGGGAAGTGTGAATGTCTGAAAATCTGTTGGGAAGTTACAAAAAGAGTCCAGGTTATGTGGACCAGGATGGTGGCAATGAAAATGGAGAGAACAGACTGGCCTGAAAAACATGAGGGACAAAATAGAGAATACTGTGATATCATGATCCTGGCATAGAGTGGGACAAGTGACAACAAAAACTCTTGGCTTCTAGGCTAAATGGGATGGCTATTGTCCAAGAGATACCATTAAACATAACCCTTCTTTGAGATAGAAATGTCATGATTTGCTTTTGAATTTAGAGAGCTACACAAATCTCTGAAAGTCAGAAGAAGATATTGAGTTAAGCATTTAAATGTCCAGTTCTCAAAATCCAAAGGGTACATGTGTTTGCTGCTGGTAAATTACTGATAGCCATTACAGCCATGGGCATGGGGTAGGGCAGGTATGAGAGATCGTGGAGTATTAAAAAAATAAAAGAAGATTAGGACTGGCCCTGTGCAACAATAGCACTTAATAATTGGAGAAAACAACGCATTGGCAAAGAAGGCTGAAAGAAAATGTTGCTTTTGAATGAGCTGGTCATTTTGAAAAAAACAGAAAAAATCAGGTTGCTGGCATGCCCCAGGGCTCAAAGATTTGGGTTTGTTGCTGCGAGAACATTGTTTTGTTTGTGTGTTGGACCTTTGTCTCCACACTGATTTTTAAAGAGTTATGATACAATGTCTCCTAAAATGTGCAGAACTTCAAAAGAAAGTTGTCCTGAGATGTTTTACTTTGTGTTGAGAGAGGGATTCTGGGGGCAATGGTTATCATCATTATTTTCTCCAGACCTTCTCTGCACTTGTTGTGTGATCAGCTCTACTGAGAAGGGATGTTTTCATGATATCCTCGAATTTCTTCTCAACTTCAAACACAATTACTTTGACCCTCACCAAAATAATCAGATTTTGTATTATGACTTGGGAGTGCTTTAGCACAGTTCATGCTTCGTTATTTTTTCTTCTATGTCTTAATTTCTGTAACTTTGAGGGACCTGTCTTTGTCTTGTATTAAATTAACAAATTAGTGGCGTGTTCCTCCCCAGACGTGGACCATGTTTGATGGGGTAGATTCTGAGATGCCTTTGGGACACGTGTTAGACCACTTGCCTGATGCCACAGTCAGATCTAGAGGACATGCAAGACATCTGAGGGGCCTGAGTTGGTTGGACAGGTTTTTATTGGTAGCATTCTTGAGCTCCACATAGGAGCTCATTTTGCAGTAGTTAGAAGTTATTACTGTTTCCTGGAGGTTAAGGTTCCTTTTCTTTTTCTTTTCTTTTTTTCTTTTTTTTTGTTGTTCTTTGTTTGTTTGTTTTTGAGACATGGTATTCCTGTGTGGTACAAGCTAGCCTTGAATTTTCAGTTGTCCTGCCTCAACTTCCCACACACTGGGATCGCAGGCATGCGCCACCATGCCTGGAAAATTGTTAGTTTTTTCTTTTTGTTCGTTTGCTTGCTTTGTTTTGTTTTGTTTTTAATTTAGTACAAGATCTGCAGGATCTACAGGGTCTCCCTATGTAGATTGGACTCATAATGATTCTCCTGTTTTCAGCCTCCCAAGTGCCAGATTTATAGGTGTGTGCCACCACGCCCAGTCTCAATCACCATCTCGGCATGCCCCAGGAGTGGGGCTGGCATGACACGCTGGGGATCGAACCTGGCCACTTAATAGAATAACCACACATTTTTGACCACCTATCTGAAGTTATACAACCTATGTAGGTTGAACTTGAAAAAATATCAACAAAACTCATAAGTCTCTTTAGCTATATAAATATTGGAATCAAACACATATTGCTTAAGTAATAATGAATCTGTGAAAAAAATTGCCTGAAATAAACATTGAATATGAACTGTGAAAATATTTAAACTAAATTCATATGTGACAATATTGATATGTTTTATTATAAATGTATGCAAACATAAAAAAATCTGTGTTTTCCTTTATATCAGTACTACTACTCTGATATTTTTGAAGACTGTGATAACTGTCACACTGCCTTTCTGGGGGAATAGCACGGGTAGATTTTCAATTATAAGGCAATGTACACATGATAAAAAGCATTTGTTGTATCTTTCAAACAAATGACAAAGAATACCGACACCTTACTTGCCACTGTTGAGAATGAAATAGAGCTAATATGTTCAAATGAATTCCAAAAAGGAAAACAAAACAAAACAAAAAAAAAAACCACTGACATGATAAAAAGCGTGCATTTAATTTGATGCTTTGCAGAGATACATGGCCAAAGTTCTGTGCATGGCTTGTCCTTGGGCTTCCCCCTGCTTATTTTTAAATAAGAAATTAAAATGGAGCCAACAGATGCAATGAAGGAAAAAAAAATCTCTTGAGACACGAGGGGACCTGCGTGCTCTGGTCTCAGAAACATGAAAGCAAAAGCACAGTGGGTACAGTATGACAGCAGAGCAGAGGAAGGCGCTGGGACACCACTCTACCTTTTGGGGAAGGGAAGTCTAACAGGTACATCTTCACAAATGTCATTGATGAAACAGTCTTTATTTTAAAAAAAGAATTGTAAAGAAAGAATTTTAGCACCAACATTAAAGGATATCATCATCATTATAATAATAATTTTCAGCCCTGCCTATCTCCAGTCTTGGAATAACAACAGAAGCATAGCACCTTTCAGTATCTAAAATATAAACAAGAAGAGTAAGTCCATCCCAGCTTCTAGAGATGAGGTAGCTCATGCTAAGAAATGTTGGGCCATTTTGTCTATGCGAGTTCGAAGGCCAAATGTTCTAATCCCAATCCTCACATTTGATGAGAGACAACTTCACAACTCTGGGTTTCTACATATTTTTCTTCATTATAGGATTCAGGATGAGAGTACATGTGAAAGAGTCCCAACTATGGGACCCAACTATGTGTTCATAGACATATATGCAATTATTTTGCTCAATGTCTTCTTGGGTAAGAAAATACAAAGGCATTAAATGCTATACATCTCTCCGTATTCACAGAACGCATCAAAAGGAAAAGGCACTGTGAAAACTGAAGATGAAATCAACCTAAACATATCAGCCTTTACAAAAATTTGAGGTGGAGCATTTTCACTTTTTTCTCCTGAAGTTCCACTGAGTATATACTATTTAAAAACTCTATTTAAGGCAGTGAAAAACTGGTATTTTTTTAAATTAAAAATTCCCTGTAATAGTTATACAATATCAAGATGTGGATGTGGGTTTCAATTACAAGGTTAAACATTTTTACTTTTCACTACTAATCTGGGAATAAGAGGTCACAAAAGGGCTCTACTTTCTATTTTTTAAACCTCAGCCAAACAAAATAAACATGCGTTGTGGTTTCATATACCCCACTCTTTAAGCTATCTGCCAGGAAGACGAATTTCCTCATAAATACTAAGCATTTTTTTCATTGCATTGAAATAAATTGAAGAAAACAGAGTTTTATTTATTTCATCAGTTTACTTTTTGTAAAAGGTGATCACTGTCACTGGTTGTCTTAAACCTAAACTTTTGTATTGAAAAATATTTTAGGTCAATTAAAACTTGAGAAGTGTCAGTAAAATAAATATTCTGAAGGGTAAGGAGGCCAGGCACTTAAGATCATATGTACAGTGCTGATGTGGAATCAGCCATTACTTCAAGAGTCTCAGGATCAACTTCAAACAGTCAAAGGTTCTCATGAAGGGCGCTGGTTGTCGTTCAGGTGGTGCGTGTTGCCGGTCTCTCTGGGTTTGTGTTACATGAAGCAAACTGGCCCCACCTCCACGCCAAATTCCTGGTCTGGGCTGCCAATATCCACGGGGGCGATATCTATGATGGGCAAGCGTGCCACGTTCTGTGTTCTGTATTCCAAGACAGTCTTGCCCACATTTCCATTTCGTTTCTAAAATTAAATGACACAATAGATGAAGAGTCTATTCAGAGTTTCCCAATGAGGTGAGACGACAAAGTATCCAGCTAATTTTTGTAATTTAGAAGCAAAGAGCACTACTTAAAAGTCAGAGCACTCATCACAGGAACAAAGCACTAAGACACACAGAAGGTTCTTTTTTCTGAGTAAATTCCTTGGTCAAATAGTCACATCATAAATTATGAAAGAACTTTTTGTTTGTAAGCATAACATTATAGGGTTGTGGAGATAGCTCAGCAGTCTAAACTGGGAAAACACAAGGCCTGGGTTCGATCCCCAGCACCATATGCCTTGCCAGGCCTGTGTCGAGCCTGCCACCAAGACTGGGTATAATGGAACACATCTGCAATCCCAGCGCTGGGGTGGGGGTGGGAGGTGGGGTTAGAGAGAAGGATCACTACACATCCAAGCTGCATAGTGAGATCCTGTACCAAATGTTTTACAAATGAGATTATAATCCATCAACCTACACTTTTCCTTGTCTTTTATCTGAATACGCCATTTTAAAGACATACAAATCAATTTGACTGTACATTTTAGAATCCAGATATTTTGTTAATAGTTAAATACCTTATAGAAGAACCAGAGAGCTGCAAACAAGCAAGATCTAATCCTAGGGGCCCAGGTCCCTCTTTCCCATGTTAATACTTCTGCCGCACCTCATGTCCTAATACACATTCAAGCTTACCTGGAGAACAATTGTGCACAAAATGTTGGTGTATCTACACATGAGGTAAATTTGTTCTGATTTCCAGTGCCATGCTGGTATTTTTAACAGATTTTCTTCTTTCAAAAATAAAAAAGCAGATAATGAATAACTTAAGAAGTACTGTGTCTCTCACTTTTAAGTTTGCAGACCAAAAAACTAGAGAAAAAGAAGGGCTGCAAAGACAACATTGTGGCCCTAGCCCTTCAAGGTCAGTGAGGACTCAGGACATAGGAGAACCTGTACTGTAACATCCTGCAACACAGTGGTGTCCCAAATTTTCTGATCAAGGGGATTATGGGGCCACAGAGGAAAATGATCAATGATGTAGAGTGTGCCTAAGGAGCGTCACATGGAGAGAGAACATTCTCTCAAGCTCTCACAGAGAGCAAATTGGTCAAGCAATGGCTGTATTCATCCACATGGCTGACACTGACAAAGGATCTATAAACTGCTGTACAGGGTTTCAGTGTAAATCCTAAGGATATTTGACTGACCTTGTCAGATACAAAAGTTACATTTTTTGTTATATAGGTCTTCCTTTATCTTAGTCTTAACCATCTAACAGAAAAGTATAAAAATGAGGTATAAAAAGTAAAGCCACATTAATATGCTGAGCTGTGAAAGGCTCAAGTTAACAACTTCTTACATTGCCAGTCATGCAGATAACCCATTACTATTATAGACTACTGGACTATTTTGGAATATTTTGCTGAATTCATGTACCTATAGTATATGAATGGCAATGGAATACCCATCTCTGACAAAACTAAACAAAAAAGGGGGCTATAAATAAAGGACCATTTTGTAGTGAAAAAATATATACATATCTGTATATACAAAATAGTTAGCATAGGTATACAGCTACTTTCTCTTGTTCAGTGAGAAGAAAGTTTTGAACTAACAGTGTTTAGACAAGATACCTTGTCTGCATCATGAACTATGAATAACTACAAAGACAATATAGAATATATTAATTATTGTAACTATCCTGCTAACCTGTTTTGAAACTGTCTCATTGCTACTTCTTTCTC